>PVIC010009133.1:0-37453 GCA_004025085.1 Thryonomys swinderianus | reverse complement strand
AACTCAGTGGGGCAAACAAGAAACTAAATAGAAAAGGGGAAAAGCAAAGAAGAAAAGAACCGCCGGACGTGGTGGCTCATGCCTGTAATCCCAGCACTTGGGAGGCAGAGACAGGAGGATTGCTGAGTTCGAGGCTTGCCTGGACTACATAGTGAGCTCAGAGAGCCAGCCTGAACTACAAAGCGAGACCCTGTCTCAAAAAAAAAAAAAAAAGAACCAAGAACAGGGAAACATGGCAGCTCTGAATATGTCCATATCAGTCATAACCATTAATGTCAATGGACTCAATGGGCCAATAAAAAGACACAGACTAGCAGATTGGATCAAGGAGCAAGATCCTACAATCTGCTGCATAGCATACAGGAAACACACCTAATTCAGAAGGAAACCCACAGACTGAAAATAATGGGTTGGAAAACAATCCTCCATGCCACAGGAAACTGCAAAAAAGCAGGAGTGGCTATCTTGTTGGCAGATAAAATAGATTTCAAATCCAAACTGATTAAAAGAGATAAAGAAGGTCACTATATTCTCGTACAGGTAATGATCCAAGAGAAAGAAATAACAATCATAAATATTTATGCACCAAACTCAAATGCAACCAACTACATAAAACAAACATTAGTAGACATGAAAAGCCAGATAACCGCGAATACAATAGTAGTAGGGGACTTCAATACTCCACTATCACAAACTGACAGATCAACTGGACAAAGAATCAATAAGGAAATACTTGAGCTAAATCAAACTTTTGAGCCAATGGACTCAATAGATGCCTACAGAATATTTTACCCTACAAAGCCAGAGTATACCTTCTTCTCAGCTGCTCATGGATCATTCTCCAAAACAGATCCCATTCTAGTTCATAGAACAGGCTTAAGTAAATGCAAAGGAACTGAAATTACCCCCTGCATGCTATCATACCACAGTGCCCTGAAACTGGAGCTGAATAGCAAAAGAAATTCCAAGATCCTCACAAACACATGGAAACTGAACAACACTGGGTTGACCAACCAATGGGCCACAAAAGAAATTAAAGAAGAAATTAAACAGTGTCTACAAATAAATGACAACCCCAGTACAACATACAGGAACTTATGGGACACAATGAAAGCAGTTCTACGAGGGAAATTCACAGCAATGGATGCCTACACTCGGAAAATAGAGCAAACTGAAATCAACAATCTAATGATGAACCTCAGACAATTAGAAAAAGAGGAACAAGACAAACCCACATCTTGTACTAGGGAGGAAATTATTAGGATCAGAGCAGAAATTAATACAATGGAGACAAAGAGAACAATACAAAGAACCCATGAATTGAAGAGTTGGTTCTTTGAAAGGATAAATAAAATCAACAGACCCTTAGCCAACCTTATCAAACAAAGGAAGGAAAAGGCTCAAATCCATGCTATACGGAATGAAAATGGGGAAATCATCACAGATCCAGAGGAAGTCCAAAGGATAATAAACACGTACTTTGAAAATTCGTACTCCAAAATGATGGAAAATCTAGAAGAAATGGATAGATTCCTAGACACATATGAATTTCCAAAGCTGAACGAAGAGGATATAATAATGTTAAACAACCTGGTATCAATCTGTGAAATTGAAAATGCAATAAAAAACCTACCAACACAGAAAAGCCCTGGTGCTGATGGCTTCACTGCTGAATTCTGTGAACTTTTAAAGAAGAGTTAATACCAGTACTTCTCAATCTTTTTAATAAAACTGAAAGGGAAGCAGTACTCCCAAAATCATTCCTTGAAGCAACCATTACCTCGATTCCAAAGGACGAGAAAGATCCCACCAAAAAGGAAAACTACAGGCCAATCTCTCTAATGAACACTGATGCAAAAATCCTCAATAAAATACTGGCAAACAGAATACAGAGTTATCAAGAAAATCATACACCCTGATCAAGGTGGATTTATCCCAGGGATGCAAGGCTGGTTTAACATACGTAAATCAATAAATGTAATACACTATATTAACAGACTCAAGGACAAAAACCATGTGATTATCTCAATAGATGCAGAAAAAGCATTTGACAAAATCCAACACCCATTCATGATCAAAACCTACAGAGAATCAGAACAGATGGACTTTTTCTCAATCTGATACAAGCTATTTATGAGAAACCAACAGCCAGCATCATACTTAATGGGCAAAAACTGGAGCCTTTCACACTAAGATCAGGAATGAGACAAGGATGCCCACTGTCACCATTCTTATTCAATATAGTACTGGAAACATTAGCTATAGCAATCAGGCAAGACAAAGATATAAAAGGAATAAAGATAGGAAAGGAAGAAGTTAAACTGTCAATATTTGCTGATGATATGATACTCTATCTAGAGGATTGTAAAAAGTCAACCAGAGGACTACTAGACTTAATTACCAAATTTAGTAGGGTTGCTGGATATAAGGTCAACGCTCAAAATTCAACAGCCTGTGTCTATACAAACAACAGACTCACTGAAAGAGAAATTGGGGGGTCAGGCCCTTTCACAAAAGCACCCAGAAAAATGAAATATCTAAGAATCAATCTAACAAAGGAGGTGGAAGACCTCTACTCTGAAAACTATAGTACTCTGAAAAATGAGATAGAAAAGGATATCAGAAAGTGGAAAGACATCCCTTGTTCCTGGGTAGGGAGAACCAACATTGTCAAAATGGCTATACTCCCACAACTACTACACAGATTCAATGCAATTCCAACACTATACTTCACAGAGCTAGAGAAAATAATACAAAAATTCATCTGGAACCACAAGAGACCTACAATAGCAAAAACAATTCTAAGCAACCACAACATGGCAGCGGGTATTACAATCCCCAACTTAAAACTCTACTATAAAGCCACTGTGATAAAAACTGTAAGGTACTGGCAAAGTAACAGACCCAAGGATCAGTGGAATACATTAGAAGATCCAGATACAACCCTGGATACACTAAGCCACCTTATCTTTGACAAAGGAACCAAACATCCCCAATGCAGGATAAACAGCCTCCTTAACAAATGGCGCTGGAAAAACTGGGCTTTAATCTGCCAAAAACTAAAGCTAGACCTATCTCTTTCACCATGCACAAAACTAAATTCACAATGGATTCAAGACTTAAACATTAAAACAGAAACAATAAACCTGCTAGAAAACAGGTTAGGTAAAACTCTTGGAGACACAGGCTTCATGAATAAAACCTCTATAGCACAAGAACTAGCAGAAAGAATCAACAAATGGGATCGTATCCTACTAAAAAGCTTCTGCACAACAAAAGAAATCACTGGCACCGCTAAAAGACAACCAACAACATGAGAAAAAGTCCTTACGAGCTGTTTGTCAGACAAAGGGCTATTATCTACAATATACAAGGAACTTAAACAAATCAGTCTTCCCAAGTTTAAAGACCCAATTCAAAAATGGGCATCTGAAATGAAAAGACACTTCTCAGGGGCAGAAGTCAAAGCAGCCAAGAAGCATATGAAGAAATGTTCCACATCGCTGGTCATCTGAGATGCAAATGAAAATAACACTGAGATTCCATCTTAGTCCACAAATGGCTGCGATTACAAAATCAACCAATAAATGCTGGCGAGGCTGTGGGGAGAAAGGAACTCTTCTCCACTGCTGGTGGGATTGTAGACTTGTGCAACCATTATGGAGATCTGTGTGGAGATTCCTCAGAAAACTAGGACTAGGGGTCCCATTTGACCCTGCTATCCCCCTGCCAGGAATATACCCAAAGGAATTTAAAAAATCACATTGGAAAGACAGATGTACACCCTTGTTCATAGCAGCTCAGTTTATGATAGCCCAATCTTGGAAACAACCCAAATGCCCATCAACTGGAGACTGGATAAAGAAGATGTGGGTTTTTTTAATGGAGTATTACTTTGCCATAAAGAATGACCAGATTCATTCATGTGCAAATGGAGACACCTGGAGGACACACTAATAAGTGAAATAAATAGAACACAGATATGCAAATACCCCATCTTTTCTTTGATATAAGCACCTGTAGAGGTAAAGGAGCTCTAGAATGCATGATAGCTTTTGTAGAATGGAAAATATCCAAAAGGAATTTGGTGTGGGAACATAATGAGGGGAAGGAATAAATATGATTTGGAAAAAAATAAGAGTATGCCGGACATGGTGGCTCACGCCTGTAATCCCAGCACTCAGGAGGCAGGGACAGGAGGATTGCTGAGTTCATGGCGGCTTGCCTGGGCACCATAGTGAGCTCAGGGCAAGCCTGAACTACAAAGTGAGACCCTTTTGCAAAAAGCAAAAAAAAAAAATAAAATAAAAGAGTATGTATAATAGGGGGTGGGTGGGCAGGGATGTGGGTAAAAATGAGAATTGACCTGTGTCACATATTGGTACAAATTCCCCAATGTTGTGTGTGATTGTGACCTGTGTATATAATGTACCAATAGTGTTTACTGAATAATGCAAAAAAAAATTAAAAGAAAATCATATGAATTCCAGAACTATCAAATTGACTCAGGAATGGAGTTTATTGCGGAATCCAACAAACCACTATGAGGTTTTTTAAATAAATTCTTCATTGGTACAGTTTATATACATCTCACAATCACGTATAACATTGGGGAATTTGTACCAGTATACGACACAAGTTAATTCTCATTTTTACCCATATCCCTACCCACCCACACCTCCTCACCCCCTTTATACATGCTTTTATTTTCTTTCTGTATCGTATTTATTCCTTCCCATTACATTCCCACCAAATTTCCTATGGAAATTTCCCACTCTATAAAACCTGTCATACTTTCTAGAGCTCATTTGTATCTACAGGTGTTCATGTCAAAGAGAAGATCCGGAATTTGCCTATCTGTGATCTATTGATTTCACTTATTAGTATATCCTCCAGGTGTCTCCATTTGCACCGAAATGGATCAATCTTGTCATTCTTTATGGCAGTAATACTCCATTTTATTAAAAAACCCCACATCTTCTTTATCCACTCTTCAGTTGATGGACATTTGGGTTGTTTCCAAGATTGGGTTATCATGAACTGAGCTGCTATGAACAAGGGTGTACATCTGTCTTTCCAATGTGATTTTTAAAATTCTTTTGTGTATATTCCTAGCAGGGGGATAGCAGGGTCAAATGGGACCCCTAGTCCTAGTTTTCTGAGAAATCTCCACACAGATCTCCACAATGGTTGCACAAGTCTGCAATCACACCAACAGTGGAGAAGGGTTCCTTTCTCCCCACAGCCTCGCCAGCATTTACTGTTGGTTGATTTTGTGATAGTGGCCATTCTTTGTGGAGTGAGATAAAATCTCAGTGTTGTTTTCATTTGCATCTCTCGAATGACCAGTGATGTTGAACATTTCTTCATATGCTTCTTGGCTGCTTTGACTTCTGCCTCTGAGAAGTGCCTGTTCATTTCAGATGCCCATTTTTGAATTGGGTCTTTAAACAAGGGTTTTTTTTTGTTTTTTTAGTTTTTTTGAGACAGGGCATGGCTTTGTACTTCAGGCTGGCCCTGAACTCACTATGTAGCTTAGGCTATCCTTGAACTCACAGCAATCCTCATGCCTCTGTCTCATGAGTGCTAGGATTACAGGCATGAGCCACCACGCGAAGCATTGTGGTGTATGGTACCAGGGATTGAACTTGGGACCTTGCACTTGCCAGGCAGACACCAGAACCACTGAGCTAAACTATCAGTTTAATTCCTACAACTATTAATAACTTTTAGCAGTCTGAGAGTGAGATATCATTTTGACAGTCCAAGACTTCTTTGAAATGTCTCTTGCTCAGAAACTTTTGCTTTCACTCTCCCTTGTAACTGGTACACTAGCAACCTAGAATTCTAAAATCCTCTGCATTCTTTCTTTTTACATTCTCTTCTCATACTCCTATTCTTCAGTCTGATGAAGTTCTATACATTTTGCAGATTTAATAATATAGTTTATTTTGGCATTTCAACTACTGCATCAAATTCACAGTATAAGCATACTCTCATGTTTTGAGAAAATAAGGTAGATATAGTACATTTTTTTTTAGTGTTACTGGGGATTGAACTTGGGCCCTTGTGCTTCCAAGGTAGGTGTGGTACCACTTGAGCTAAATCCCTGGCCCTAGATGTAGTACTTTTAAAAAGGCATTTTTTAAAAATCATGAAAGTGCTATATAAATGTGTATCTTACAAAATACACAGTATGCTCTCTTGTGAATCCTTTAACATAAATAATGTAGTTGACAGCTTGATTCCTGCTAAATGGAAGCATTTTATTGTGACTTAATTTCTTCAATCCATCAAAGTACTACATTATCGACATCATCTTATATCAATTTTTTTCTTTTTTTAGTTTTTTATTTGAGACAGGGTCTCCCTGTGCAGTTCAAGCTGGCCCCAAAATCACTATGCAGCCCAAATTAGTCTGGAACTCACAGCAATCCTCCTGCCTCTGCCTTCCAAGTGCTGGGATTACAGGCATGAGCCCCTATGCCCAGCAATACGTATCAATTTCTATTGCTAATTGTATCAATTTCTTTTTTTTTTTTTTTTGCTTTTTGGAGACAGGGTCTCGCTTTGTAATTCAGGCTGGCCCTGAGCTCACTATGGTGCCCAGGCAAGCCACCGCGAACTCAGCAATCCTCCTGTCTCTGCCTCCTGAGTGCTGGGATTACAGGCGTGAGCCACCACGTCCGGCATTTACTTGTATCAATTTCTATTCTTCTTCAACAAGTTGGCTCTTTTGATTTCATAAATATATAAGGATTCACCCCTACCTCATCTTACAGTAATATATTATTGGTGAAGTACATGTTATTAAGAGGTCACACAAACCACAAGAAAAGATATGTAATCTCCAAAAGTAATACAGTATTTTAAAGTGCCTCAACCACTTATGCATCTGTTAAGTGGACAATGTATAGACAGGGGTAGAGGTATACTACATTATCCATGATAACTATCTGTGAATGAAGCCATACTATGTAAATAATTTATAGGCAATACAAAATTCCATTTGGCTACTGATTTCAATCTGTTTTCACTTTACTAACATGAATAGAGTACCAAAAGTAACAGCATTTTCCTTGTTTCTCTGATAATTTTCAGTGCCTGACAGGCAGCAAGGAAAAAAAAGATAAACCAAGAGTATATTACATTTTAAAGTAACAAAAATTGTGAAATTCAGAAACATGGCACATGGAATGCATACCTCTACGATGTGGTAGTTCAAGGGGATCTTGTTCTTCCCTGGATAGCTCACTAGCTGTGCAGCACTATAAAAGTGTAATTTAAGTTTAATAAGCAAACAAACATACATAAGAAATCAAATAATCAGTCTCAAAAGTAGTGTGCTTAGATAAAAGAAAAAGAGACTTTTTTTTCTTTTTTGGAGACAGGGTCTCACTTTGTAGTTCAGGCTGGCCCTGAGCTCACTATGTATCTCAGGCAATCCTCGAACTCAGCAGTCCTCCTGCCTCTGCCTCCCAAGTGCTGGGATTACAGACTTGAGCCACCAAGCCCAGCATTTGTGGTATGTGGTACTGATTGCTGGTGGGCGTGAGCCACCACATCTGGTATTATTTTATGTGGTTACTGGGGATTGAACCAGGGACCTTGCACTTGCTAGGCAAGTGCTGGAACCACTGAGCTAAATCTCCAGTCAAAGAAACTTTTTCTTAAATGTCCTAAATTTTGGTTACTTAACTGTGGCATAAATTATTTTGTTTACCACAAGAAAAAGAAACAAGTTATCATACCAAGGAAATATATTCAGATCTATTAATTTAACAAGTTATATAAAATATTATATTCCTTTCTACTTTAAAAATGAGCCCAAAACTTCCAGGATCTAAGACAATTTATTAAAAATCATTAGTATTCATTTATGCCCACAAATCCAAACCAGAAACAACTTGTCATTCAAATCTTCCATAATATATGGCAAACATCCACAAATTACCTGATTATGTGGAAATTACTATAAAGTACCCAAAAAAGGACTGCTTGAGGGAGAAGAGCTTTGAGAGAGTAAATCAAGTATTTTCAAGTATCAGCAAACCAGGGAGTCAGGAGGACAGAATTACTGTTGGACTCTTCTATATTTGTACATACCAAATCATCAAATCGATTTCTCCCCTCAATGAGCACCAGGCCAGGAAACTTACCAGGTCTTCCTTTCTTTCCAGTGTGACTTAATGATGCAGTGGAGGTTTTCCTCTATCACAAACCTTTCCACTGAGTGACTCCCTGGCATCACAGGACCCTGGAAAGAAAGTAGATGTATATACATGGATCTAGGAAGCAGGTCACTTATTTAAAAAGAATCAGAGCATCTATTACGTTACAATTACTATGCTGTGCAGCAAGGATAAAAGTTCAACAGTGTCAAAGTTCTATACTTCAGAAAATTTCACTGTTATGTTCTCATATCTACAACGTAATCAGTCATAGTATTTCTCAAAGGCAGCTGATAATATACTATCAATAATTACTTTACACACTACCTGTGCTGACCTTAGAGCTAAAATTATTAAGCATTCATCATATGACAGGCATTTTTCTATGTATTTTATATGTTAATAATTTAATCTTCCTAACAATATGAGACACTATTTTGCCTTTAGGGATCTGAGGTACATAGAGGTAAATAATCAGAGATCATACAGACAGTATTTTGCTAAACCAGGATTAAAACACAATCCCATCTGATTCTCATATACATTCTTTTTGACCTGTACATTATATTGTCCCTCCAATCTATTTATATATGCTAAATATAATTGCATATTGACATAACATCATTTACTGATGTAGAAAGTTAACCTTCATTGTCTTCAATCTGCTTAAACAAAAACAAAACTGAAAATTAAAAGACATCTCAGACACAAGTTAGAAAAAAGTTAAATAACAAGTACATGCAGCACAGGCTCTTTCCATTGATCACATACCTCGGGATCATCTGTATAATCAAACATTCTAAAGATAACCCTTGGCATAGGGTACACAGAATCTTCAGTGTGGGGAGGTGGTGTAAAAGGAGGCAGATTATGCTGTAGTGCTTCACAAAGGATGCTATCAAAGGCAAGATAAGGTCTGAGGATGTGCCGTTCCTGCCAGCGATCCTTTTTCAATTTCTGAATCTGGGCCCACAGGCAATCTAAATACTAAAGACAGATTAGTTTTTAATAATTAACATAAATAACATTTTGACTAGACAAAAATCACAAATCACTACGCTCTGAAATATAAGATACATATTTAAGCTAACTTACTATTACATTTGGTACAAAAGAATGGCTTTTTGTATTATCTGCTGTTTTTTTGAGTCAGGATTTAATTATGTTGTCCAGGTTGGCCTTGAACTCACAATTCTTCTGAGTCAGTTTAATGAATAGCTGGCACTCAGAATGTGCCACTTTGTCCATACTTTGTTGGATAAATCTGTTTGGAGTTTTTACCTCTTTTCTTCTGGGTAAATGTAGCTAAGGTGTACAAATGAATGGTCTGAGTGTGTTACATAGATAAGAATCTACCCAAGTTGTTTCTATCAGGAGGCACTAAAATCAATTTACCTCTTCTTGTGGATGTGGTTTATCAGCAGTCCACACCTGTAACATGGGCACATGGGTCTTTTGGCGTCTTCTAAACATAAAAATGAAAATCTATAGTTAGGCTTTTATAATTATGAAAAGATCTTTAGTAGTTTTCATAATAAGATGCAAGCTGAAGCAATAACTTTTGCCTATCAAATCATCAACTATTGACATTTTTTATAACATAATGTATCATAATTTATATGTAAATCTGCAGCCTTCTGTTAGCAAAGGAGTTAAAAGGTATAATCTCTTTGGAAAGGAATGTGAATAAATCCATCAAAATGTAAATCGTTTAGGACCTTCAATCCTACAATGCTATTTATAAGAATTCACATTCTGGGCCGGAGGGTTAGCTCAGTGGTTCCAGCACCTGCCTTGCAAGCGCAAGGTCCTGAGTTCGATCCCCGGTAACCACATATAATGCTGGGTGTGGAGACACGCCCACCAACAGTCAACACCGCATACCACAATGCCGGGTGTGGTGGCTCACGCCTGTAATCCCAGCACTCGGGAGGCAGAGACAGGAGGATTGCTGAGTTCGCGGCGGCTTGCCTGGGCACCATAGTGAGCTCAGGGCCAGCCTGAACTACAAAGCGAGAAGAATTCACATTCTGTCATAAATATATTTGCATATGTATGCAAAAACATATATATATATAAAAGAATATATATATTTGCTAACATTGTTTATAATAGCAAAAGACTAAATGTCTGTCAATAGGAAACTGACCTATTATCAGTTTCCTAAATATCCCACATGTCTATCAAAAGGAAACTAGTTAAAAGCAATCATGGTACATTAAAACAGAGAAATAGAATACTACTTTTAGAAAAAGAATGAAGTAGAACTATACTTGGATACAATATATCCAAATTACAATAAAAAATAAGTGGCAGTGGATATATTGGGCTACAATTTATATAAAAAGATATACACACACACATACATGTAAGATTCTGAAAATTCTTTCAACCTGTAACCAACAAAACAAATATTAACAGTATTCAAAAAAGTACCTATTAATAGGTGGAAAAATGATACAACAAAACCTCAAAAATGATACAATCCTCAAAAAAACATAAGGGACATATAATCATCATGTCGCTGGACAACTAAGTAAAAGTTTACACAAGGCATGTTATTATCATTATATCCAACAAGATAAACCAAGCATTTACAATAGTTTCAAGAAAGTAGGGAAGAGAAACCAGACTATTTTAATCAAAATGTTGTTTCTTAAGAAATGTGAACTATATGGAACATCAGAGGAACACTACTCTTAGGTTTTCTATTAGGATTAATTTATATGAAAGAAATATATGTGCTAGGGTAGTGGTTCCCTACTTGCAGAATATACTAGTATTATAGATGATCAGGGCTCTTTCTAAACAATGTAATTTACTTGGTACAGGGGTTGGGGAGTCTAAGCATTTGTGTAATTCTCTTTTTTGAGACAGAGTCTCACTTTCTAGTTCAGGCTGGCCCTGAGCTCACTATGTAGCCCAGGCAAGCCTCGAACTCAGCAATCCTCCTGCTTCTGCCTCCCGAGTACTGGGATTACAGGCATGAGACACCACGCCTGGCCATTTGTGTAATTCTTATCACACTAATATTTAAAGAACTATTACACCAAGGGAGTCTTATGTCTTTTACACATATATTAAAAAACAGCTTTTGCTCCTCTTGAGGTCTTAGTGACTTCTAATAGTAGGAGGATGAGATTACCTAGAGAATACCTTCAGGAACTCTAGTGCTGTTTTGAGAATGAAATTCAAGTGGTATTGCTAACAATAAAATCTAACATTTATTATATCAGTAAGGTATCTTTTACCTAAATAATAAAGAGTAGTATGAGCTGTGCCCTTACTTAAGATAGTTTTCGGTGTTGGCAAAGATGCGGTCCATCTCTGCATCTTTCTTTTCATACAACTCTTTTCCAACCCAGGGCAAAGATGACAAAAATGCATACACATACCAATCCCGTCGTACCTGAAGAATTTTTAGAAAAGTAAGTTTAAAATATGTGCTATTCAGTTTTCAATCAAATTTTATTTATTCCTAAATGAAATCCTCTGGAAGCTATTAAATAGAGTTTAAATAAGACATCTGGTTCATTTAGACTGTTTCTAGGTATATTAGTTCTACTCATACTAGAAAGAATTATTTGACATACAGATGCCAAGAGAACCCATCAGTATGCCAGCTGACTTAAATTTTAAATATTAACCACTTATAGTAAGATAATAATTATTATCTTTTGTTTATTGCAACAGAACTACCGGTGAAAAATTCCTGATATAGTAATATTGGGCAAGATCAAGTGATCTTACCTGAGGTACATCTTCTTCCTGAGTTACACTTACAAAATTTTCAAACATAGCAACCATTGATGGGGCAGCAATCACATGACAATTCACAAGATCAGATAAAAAACGAACCTGTTGAAGCAAACAATTTCTGCTATTAAATTGATGTCCTTCATAATAATCACAAAATAAGCAATCCGGTGATGCTAAGCCATGATTTGAAAACTATAGCACAGTGGTTGAATCTATCCTACTATCTGTTTTGGTATGACCTATGAACCAAAAATGGGTTTAAGCATTTTAATACTTGAGAAAAAATTTTTTTACTCATACATAAGAAATTCAATTTTAAAAGCATATGTGTAAACCTTTATGAAAATAAAAATGTCCATTTGGTTATTTATTGACCATAGTGGCTTTTGTATTACAATGGTGGAGCTAAGTTGAGAGATCCTTTGATGAATAGAAACCTATAATTCATAGGTTTTCATGCTATCCTTCTGGCTGTACGGCCAGAGATTTAGTTCAGTGGTTCCAGTGCCTGCCTAGTAAGTGCAAGGTCCCTGGTTCAATTCCCAGTAACCACATACAACAATACAGGGCATGGCAACACATGCCCACCAGCAATCAGTACGGCATACCACAATGCTGGGAATGGTACTTCATGCCTCTAATCCTAGCACTTGGGAGGCAGAGGCAGGAAGATTGCTGGGTTTGAGGCTTCCCTGGGCTACATAGTGAGCTCAGGGCCAGCCTGAACTACAAAGGGAGACCCTGTCTCAAAAAAAAAAAAAAAAAAAAGAATCGAGATTATAAAAATAGCCTGGATACTTCAATCTAAAATTCAGCTTGCCTTAGCAGTGAATAATTTTCACTGAACTATAGAACTGAAATTGTGAGACAGGTATTTATGGTATATCCTTCATGTGTCATTAAGCACCATTAAAGGCCTTGTAATAGGGACTCAGTCTTCTGGAAAAAACACAATCTCAAGACAAAGGCATTACCCTATACTAAGATGTTAATCAAAAAGTACACCAGGAACAATGACAAAGGAAGCAGGGGAAAGCATCATAAAGGAGATAACAATTGGTTAGGTCATAAAAGATGAGCAAAGTACTTTTCACGTGGTGAGCAAAGAGGGCATTCTAGGGAGACAGGTTTAAACACAGGGTGTAGTCAGGGATCTGCAAATAATTTTAATGAAGTTGGAGAGCACATGGGAGGCAAGGATAGAAAAATAGATTAGGGCAACCATGATAGGCAGGCTGAAGTGTTCAGGCTGTAATTCTATAGCCCAACAGATGCCCCAAGTTTTCTGATTGTGTATTCACTAAAAAAGAATTTCATAACATATCTCCAACATATGTGCATTTATTTATGATGCACACTTGGTCATTAGTAATCTACATATTATTAGTAAGACTTAATTTCATTTTCATTCAAGATAAATAAAAGCTTTAATATTTACTTCCTGTAACTCAATGTGTCATTTCTGTGTACAGGGTTTTAAAAACTATCCAATTCTAGAAACCAAGAAGGAACTGAGGTTTTTAATGGTAACCAATATGAACAGAGCCTAGTCACAGGCGATTCTAATACAATACATAGAAGAAAAAAAAGAAAGGCAGAGAACAGGGACACAAAACCAAAGATTAAGAAGTTGTTAGGAACATGAGGAAGATGTCATAAACTATACTGGATATCCTGGAGATAAAGGGACAAATTTCTCAGAAATTTAAGAGGTGTAACCGAAAGGCCTTAAAGACACTAATGGTATAAGTAGCAAAGGGAAGAAAAAAATTAATGCTTAAATTTCTAGATGGATTGCCCAGGTTACAGGACAGGATGAGTGAGCTAGAGTGAGGAAAGAAGGAAAAGAAGTACAAATACCACATCAAATTAGGGACTTCCAGGTAAGGTATGTTAGGTGTATGCAGAGAGAATTTGGAATACAAGTCTGGAACTCTGGAAAAAGACTAATTAATGTTGAAGATATAATTATAAGTTTGGCAGGCATCAACATAAAGTTGGATTATAAAGTTATGAAAATGAAAATGTTTAAAGGAAAGTTGAGTACAGAGTCCTTAGAAACACAAACATCTGAAGGACAAAAGATGACTCAGTAAAAAGAGAGAGAAGATGGGCCAGAGATTTAGCTCAGTGGTTCCAGCACCTGCCTCACAAGTGCAAGGTCCTGAGTTTGATTCTCATAACCACATACAATGCTGGGCGTGGTGACTCACGCCCACCAGCCATCAATACCACATATCACAGTGCCGGGTTTGGTGGCTCACGCCTGTCATCCCAGCAGTCAGGAGGCAGAGGCAGGAGGATTGCTGAGTTTGAGGCTGGCCTGGGCTACATAGTGAGCTCAGGGCCAGCCTGAACTACAAAGTGAGACCCTGTCTCAAAAAAAAAGGAGAGAGAAGATCAGGAGGTAGGGGATTTTGAAAAAAAAAAAATGGTCTATAGAAACCAAAGGACAAAAAAGTAATGTAAAAAGAATCACATGGTACAGGGAGGTAGACTAGGATTCAGAGTAAAACAAGCCACGAAACTGGGTAATAGTAACTTACCAAATATACAGCTTCATTATAATTGTTTGCCTTCAATGATTCCTTAAGTTGACGAATCATGGCTTCTACAAATTCTCCTCCAAAGTTGTAATTCCTGGCATTCAGAAGTCCAACTAACGTTGTATAAATTGTCAGCTTCTCAGGTAATAGACGTGCACTGATTTGAAAACCCGTACAACCAACCAAAACAAAACAAAACACTCAAAATGGCATTATATGAAGTTACTGAATTTTATATAAACATTTCATTATACTATTAACTTTGGAACAAGATTATTTTCAACTGTGATTTTTTTTTAAAAACTTCAGAAAAATATGCATATCATTGAGAAGTGATAGATATGACTCTTACTAGTTTTCATTCTGATTCAATTTAGCTAATCAAGGAAAGTAAAACAGTCTAATTGTGAAGTGATTACACTGAAATTTAAGTAATGCTAAAAAATTTCCCCTCAAATATGAATGGCAGCTCCATAAAAATGGAGTATCTCAGAAGTTCTGAAGGAAATGTTTCTTTAGTATAGTCTCAGTAAAGGGGAAATTGAAGCATTCCATGTTTCTAAAATTAGCTAACCTCATGGTATAAGAATTCCACTTAAGAAATACTAATCTAGGCTCTTAGAAAAGATAGAAGAATTAAATCCAACTTCAAATGTGTTCCTATCAGTTAACGTTGAATTTTTTTTTTTTTTGAGACAGGGTCTCACTTTGTAGTTCAGGCTGGCCCTGAGCTCACTATGTAGCCCCAGCAAGCCTGGAACTCAGCAATGCTCCTGTCTCTGCCTCCCAAGTGCTGGGATTACAGGCATGAGCCACCACGCCCAGCTAACGTTGAATTTTTAATATGACACTCTGATTTAATTATAATTTGGCTACATCTCAGCTATTTACTCCAAGTGTTTGAATTTCATTAGTTATTTCAAAAGCAGAAAAAGGGATTATAATAAACTTCCTTTTAAAAGAAAACAAATGTTGTTTCCTCATTAAGGCCACCTTTAGAAGACATCTCAAAGAGAAAAGCAAGATTTCATAATTCAGTGGAGAAGGGATTCTTATTTTCCTAAGGCATCTTGCAGGGAATGAGGGACAATTTAGGTATTCAATAAAACTCACTTGTATTATAGTGAACCCACTCATATTGACAGTCAACCATGCTTCCTGAAATCCTCCCGAAACAAAAATTAAAGAACACTGCTAAGGAATACCACCCAGCCTTATACAAACACATATGGCTTCTAACAGTTTAAGTACAAATGTTGCTTGATTCTGTAATAAATACTTTCAAAATAAAAAGTATCTTATGAATCACTACAGCAAAATGATTTTTTTTTTTTACATTTCTTAGTCAAGGATTTACTTCCTAAATATTAACTGGATTCCTTCTAAAACGTGAAAGTAAATTAACTGCATTTTATAACAGCTAAGAGTAAAACCTGACAGTTTTGCTTTGTATGTACATTTTTTAAATTTCCTTTCAAAAATGAGCTGCAAGCATTAGAAAACTTATTTTAAAATAATTGAAATGATAACAGAACTTAGAGAAAGATTATTAATAGCTACAAAAACATTTTCAGTCTTCCATTAAGGGCTATTACTTGAGTTGCCACATCTCAAATTTATTTGGTACTACTAATTAATATAAACTAAACTCTACACATGCTTAGAAAAGATTACAAATGAGAAAGCATTTACTTCTTCATTTAAAAAAGTGAACTCTAGATTTTTTGAGACAGGGTCTCGCTTTGTAGTTCAGGCTGGCCCTGAGCTCACTATGTAGCCCAGTCAAGCCTCGAACTCAGCAATCCTCCTGTCTCTGCCTCCCAAGTGCTGGGATTACAGGCGTGCGCCACCATGCCCAGCACTGTGGTATGTGGTATTGATTGCTGGTGGGCGTGAGTCTCCACGCCCAGCATTGTATGTGGTTACTGGGATCGAACTCAGGACCTTGCGCTTGCGAGGCAGGTGCTGGAACCACTGAGCTAACCCTCTGGCCCAACTCTAGATTTTAATGTTGTAAGAAAACGAAATCTGAGATGCTCAATTTCAGTCCTATTCATTCATAAAGAAATTTACCAAAGGGCTACAAGTCATGTATCATTTGTAGGACTTTTCCGACAGAAAGAAAACCAATAATACATGAGCATAAATGCATTTTGAACATTTCCCCAAGCATTTAAGAGTAGATAATACATTATCACCTGGGTTCATAAATCTTTTGCATACATACACTGTACAAAGAAGCCTTAAGATCTTGCTCTTGTAGTTAGGAAGATCAGCTTCCAAAACACCAGCCAAACCTTCCAGATTGCTCTCCAAAGAGCAGGCACTCTGTAGAGGACATCATAGTAAAAATCTGTCAAATACTCTGCAACGGGTGAATTAAATAAACATTTATAAATAAAAATTAATAAAAATTTCCAGATGACTATAAAAAAGTTAGTTTTTATATGCAAAACTATATAATAGGTTTAATATAAATCAATTCAAGTAGTTATGTCATTAACAGATTCATGAAGAATGAGTGAAATTTTAAAATTACCTCAAATATTCAGATCTGGTTTAAGTCATTTATAAACTGAGATCATGTGTGAATATTACTAATTAATTTTAAAACTTTTTCTGCATCCCAGGGGTTTCAGAATGCATTCACTTTGGAAAACAGATGCATGGTCAAACAAATTTGCCTAAACTTAAGAGCATCCAGTCTTCAGCTGCAGAAAATAAAGCACAATTATAGTCTATCGTGGCACATACCTTTTCTCCTACTTTGCATATTAAAGATTCCAAGTGATCTTCAGTTTCACTGGCATCAGAAGTCTTTCTCCTTTTGTGAGGCTGTCCACCTATTTTGGTAACATGCAAAAACATAACACTACATGACAAATCAGCTATCATAATTTCTATTTCAATTTTAAGGCTTTAATCTCTTTTCTACCAAGTTCTACTTTTTTTTGTTTGTTTTTTTGAGATGGTCTCGCTTTGTAGTTCAGACTGGCTGTGAGCTCACTACGTAGCCCAGGCTAGCCTCAAACTCATGGCCTCTGCCTTCTGAGTGCTGGGATTACAGGCACAAGCCACCATGCCTGGCACTGGGGTATGTGATACTGGGGATCAAACTCGGAATCTTGAGTTTGCCAGGCAGATGCTGGAACCACTAAGCTAAATCCCCCTCACCAAGTTCTACTTTTCCTTCCTCCCTCCCTCCCTCCCTCTTTCTCTCTCTCTCTCTGTCTTTCTTTCTTTCTGAGACAGGGTCTTGCTTTGTAGTTCAGGCTGGCCCTGAACTCACTATGTAGCCCAGGCAAATCTCGAACTCAGCAATCCTCCTGTCTCTGCCTCCTGAGTGCTGGGATTACAGGCGTGAGCCACCACGCCCGGCACTGTAGTATGTGGTATTGATTGCTGGTAGGCGTGAGTCACCATGCCTAGCACTGTATGTGGTTCCCAGGGATTGAACTCAGGACCTTGCGCTTGCGAGGCAGGCACCAGACTAGAGAGATTAACCAATAGTTTCCATTCTCAGGGCCATTATAAACACTAACTTTAGGAGTTGTTATTTATGTTCAACTCGATAGGAGGTGTATGCAATTGTAGCAGCCCTGTCCATTTCTGTAGGCAAGCTGGAATTGCAATAACTGTTCAACACTAGTTAGAAACTCATGTACTCCTACTCCCAGTCTGTTAACCCGAGTTGTTTACTGATCCTCAGGTGTTTGCTAAGCCTGTTAGTGCCTGTTAGTATTTGTTAACTTAATGATGTAAATTATTATGTAAATTGATAGAACCAAGGCATAAAACCAAAGCAAATGCTTCAGAGAAAAACCTGACAAAGACAGAAGCAAGCAGGCAAGTATGCTGTTGTACACACAAAGTAACTGGTGGGAAAAGATATATATTCTTTATGATTTCCTGCTTTAACTGGCAATTCCGGATCCATTTTTTTAAAACTATTATTCAAAGAATTTTAATATATTAAAAGCAAAAAATTCTCCCAAAACAAATTACCATTCTGAAATCATTATCAATCATCTTTACTGTTGACTACTAAAGAATTCAAGTTGAATTGAGCTGTGCTACAAATCATTCTCAAACACTGTACTACTCTTCAGATACTCCTCCTGCTAGTGATGATTTCTTATTTTGTTTAAAATCTTAATAGACCTACCTTAGGTACTTTTGTGGAGTAATACAGGCTTAAAAATTAAAGTAATAGATCCAGTGATTTAGTTCAGTGGTTCTGGCGTGTGCCTTGCAAGCGCAAGGTCCTGAGTTTGATCCCCGGTAACCACATACCCATGTGTAATCCCAGCACTTGGGAGGCAGGGGCCGAAGGATTGCTGTGAGTTCAAGGCTAGCCTGGGCTACATAGTGAGCTCAGGGCCAGCCTGAACTACAAAGTGAGGCTCTGTCTCAAAAAAAAATAAATAAATAAAAATAAAAAATTTAGTAATACTCTGTATCTAAATTAAAAAAATTTTAAATTGCTGGGAATGTAGCTGAGTGCAATCCCTAATACTGCAAAAATAACAAAATAATGCTCAGGCCTTAAGATCTTTGGATTCACAGTTCCCTTTGTTTGGACTACTGCTTTCCCCATAGAACCATAAGGCTTGCTGCTTTATGTCCTGCAGATCTTTGATCAGATGTCATTTTCAGCTCTGAGGCCTTCCCTGACTAACAACTCTCTCACAGGAGTTTCTACATCCTTTATCAGAGCTTTCCTCCATAGTGCTTGAAGAATGGGGATCTCCACCTTTATAATGCCAAATGCTATATCACAAGTAGTTGTAAGACTTCTTGGTAAGTCCTGATTAGTTGTCCTCCTATCTAAGGACTGGTTTCCAGATACTATCCCTTCATCTTCAACAGATACCTAAATCTGAGGATACTCAGGTTCCTTATGTAAAACTGCACAGTATTTGTATATACCCTATGCATATGTATCTGTTACGGCTTGTTTCTGTATTTCTCCCCAAAGCCACATGCACTCATAGGTGGGGCTTTTCAGAGGTAGCTGATCAGGACATGTGATGCAGGAATTAAGTGAAGTGATGGGGGACTAAATTAGTCCACTGATTGGTTAAGCATATTTCAGGGGGTAGATAACAGGAAGGCCTACCCTGGATATTTGTGGCACCACCCAAAAGGTGCATAAAGGCACATAACCTCTACAAGACTAAAGAGAGAAGCTTTTGCCTCAATGCTTGCTCCTGCTTCAGCTGGTGCTTGCTGCTTTGCTGTCTCCTGCCTGTCTGCCATTAACTGATTCTCCTCTACCATGCCCTCTGCCATGCCACCCTGTCTTGAAGCTAGCAAACTATAAAATGAACCTCTTAAAAGTGTGAGCTGCAATAAACCTTTCTTCCTTTAACTCTGTGTTGAGTATTTTGTCTCAGTAATGAGAAAAGTAACTAAGACAATGTCTAAAATAAGTATCTCCAGGTTATTTACAATATTGACCTAATACATTATAAGTACAATGTAAATGTTATGTATACAACTGTTATATTGTATAGCTTAGGTAATAATGACAAGAAAAATAAAGTGAGCTAAGTACTGACACAATTTTCCTCCCAAACATTTTTCAAACACAGTTGGTAGAACCTAGGGATATGAGCCGAGTGCAGAGACAAGCACATGTAAAGTAAGAGCAGTCAGTGGTTGTTAGGAGCTGTAATGATTCAGACAGATCAGATACATCTACCTTACAGCAATGATTCCTAGACTAAATAGCCTTCTGAAATACTTAAATTTCGAATGTTTTAGTTTTTAAAATTTCAAAATGCTTAGTTAAAATGTAAACAACCAAAATATCTGATTCAAATCACTCTTTAGAGTAAACTCTAGCTGTTCATTATTTACCGTGGCAATTTACAAAAGCCAGATTTGGTATAATATCTAAGAGAAAATATAAACTGGCTCTTCACAACTAAATAATTCACCATGAGTACCTTATTTTACATTGGTCTTGTTATGTGCCACAAAAATATAGCAAAATTATTCCTAACTTTTAGGATGGCAACACTATGACCTCCATGAACAGAATCATTCAAATGGACCTGAGAACCTCTGGCTTTCTCCAGTTTTCCAGCACTTTCTTACATGGGAGAAATATACTTAAGGCTAACCTAACGTAACATGTGTCTATGTATTGGCGACTTCTCAGATGTGAATGAGACAAAATTCTTTCCCTGAAGCTTTAAAAAGGCTAAATCAACGTATAACTAGTACAGAAGTAGAGCTCAGATGGCAATGCATCAGATATCACGGCTTTGTTCCTTTCCTTCAGAAGTCTTCAGAAAGCCCTTTAAAGAAGCAGCTTTGAGGCTTCAAACAAAACACCGGAACCAGCATGCCCCCATCTCTGACCCTAAGGGGCAGTAGCACAGATACAGACGGCCTGTCCTGTTCGGCAGTGCAGGCCCAAATCCAAGAGTCCATAGAGACCGACCAGGGTCTGTCTACGGGGCTCACTAGGCCTCCTTTCCCAAGATTGAGGGAGCCGGGGGCGTGGCGAGGGAGGTCACTTTCCAGACACCGACCGACCAACACCCGCATGGGGGTCAGCGCTTTCCCTGCAAGGTATCCCAACGCTCCGTGGGAGAAAGGGGCTTTCTGTCCCTTCCCTGGAGACTTGAAGACCAAAGAAACCTGGGAAGGTACGCGGCGGCCAGGCCGAGTGTACTCACTGTCATTCTCGTCGCTGTGCCGCCGCCGAGACATACTGCTCCTGGTGCTCTGCCGGGCCGACTCACTGGACCCGGGATACCACAGAATCAGCCCAAACGCCGGCCGGCACCCAATACCAACGAGGTGCGCGGAGAGGATGGCGCGCACGCGCACACGCTTTTGACGGGACCCGGAAACGCGCGCGGAGACGGAGCAGAGCGGGCTAGGCGTGGAAGGGCCAGCGTCTGCAGGAACCCTGACTACAGGGGTCCGGCCCGCGCGCAGCCGCCCTCTAAGGCTTCCTCTGCGCCGGCTGCTTCCTCTTCCCGCCTTCCGTTCTGTGTGCTTCCGGGGCCACGCAGAAGGCGCCACCGCAGCAGCTAGTCAGAGCATGCCAACCGCGAACCGGGTCTGGAAGCGAGGCACAAGAGCGACCCCTGTGGCCGACTCAGCCTTATCCCTCGCGACGTTTTCCCGGCGGCCTCTGCGCTTACTCCCGCGAAGGTTTCCGGAGCGCGGTGACGTCATGAGCGTCCCTTTTACGCAAGCCCGCGGCGCGGCTGTAAAATAGAGGGCGGGGGCTGCGATTTTTTGGGTTGAGGCTGTTCGTCGAAGGCAGAACTAGAGAGGATCAGGCCTGGCGGGTACGTGCTCCTTTTATTCCCACCTCCCGGTCTCTGCCGCCCCAGGGAGCTGGGCAGGGAGGTTGGGCCAGGCCGGGCGCATGGGTTGGTGCCTGGGCGGGAGGCGGCGCCGCACAGGCCTGAAGTAGACAGACTCGCCGCGGGGCGAGCCTGCTGTGCTGGCAATCTTGCCCCACGTCTCCGAGTTGTCTGATTAAGAAGGAACAAATGATTATTTTCAGTGTTAAAATGTTTCTAATGTTTATTGAGTAACCACGTGTACATGAATGTCCCTTGTCCTGATTGATGTCTTTGATGGGCACAAACCACACCACCTTGTTTACAGTTATCTGACATTTCCCTTTCCTGGTTTAAACTGTTCCACCCTAACTTTACCCATTTCAATACACGGCACATCCTTCGGCTGCTTAATCTAAAAACCTAGGGGAGAATCATACTTAGGGTCCTGCCCTTTCCTACGTGACCGTTTTTCCATGAACTCTTACGACTGTATGCTTAAAGCAAATCCAAAGTCAGATGTCGCTACTCCTTTGTATAAAACTCCACGGATGTTCCATTTCCAATTCCCAGTCGTGACCAGTGGGGTCCTGACCTCATCACCTTGTTCCATCCACTCGCTCTTACTCTCTCTGGTAAGTCGTGTTTATTCCCGTTTTACGAATTTGTACACTCATCATTTCCCATTACCTGAAGGTCTCTGCTTCTCGATCTATACGGTTGACTTCTGCTCACTTTGGCCGACGTTTCACCTCAACTATCAAATCCTTGGTGAGGTATTTCATTGAATATTCACCCACTTATTTTATTCAACAAATATCATGTTGTATTTATTAATATTTTGCACCTACTAAGTACCAGGTAGTGTTCTAGGTGCAGAGGATGTAGGGAAACAAAGAAAACGTTATGCTGTCTTGGTGCTGTTGTTCTAAATGACCCATTTAAAGAACAGATACAAGTACTATAGGGCAGTCTGAGGTAGACAGTGAAGGGAGTTAGTGTGGAAAATGAGATTGGAGGAGTAAGGGGAAGAAGGAGGTTTAAAAGGACTTTAGATGTTATCTGATTAAGTTGAGAAACCTTTCAAAGTTGATCTCTCTTGTTTTTTAATAGTTATCTTCCTGATTCTTGAGAAGACAGGCTTTTACAGAAATTCAGACAAGATTCTGAGGGCTTAAAATTGGGTAGTGATGAAGTTTGTTTCTTTTACAAAATGATAGGAGTTTTGGAAAAGCTATACAATTTTGTGAGAAATTTAGGAGCCAAGAATCATCCCACAAGCTGGGTGTGTTGGCATACACCTGTCATATCAGAGGTTGGGAGGTTGAGGCAGGAGAATTGCCATGAGTTCTGGGCCAGCCTGGACTGCATAGTGAGTTCAACTACATAGTAAGACCTTGTCTTGAAAACAAAACAACACAAACAAAAGAATCAGCCCACCAGTTGGATGTGGCACATGCTTATGATCAAAGTATTCTCAGATGTTGAGGCAGGAAGATTCCAATTTTGAGTCCCAACCTAGATAGTTTAGTATCTTAGTGAGACCCTATCCCAAAATAAGAAAGGGCTGGGGATGTAATTCAGTAGGAGGCTCCCAGTACCATTTTATTTTCAGTGGTGGTCTTTCTGTGCACCCTCTTCTAGAACATGAGCCCTCTCTGCTTATTACCACTCTTTAGAACCTCAAGTGTCCAATGCAGCCTGCCTTCTTCATGGTTCTTAAGAGACAAATTTACCATTCACTGGTGACATAGTGATATAGTGTTCTGTGGGCAAGGATTTGGACAAGGCATAACAGACAGCTTGTCTGTTCATTGAGCTCAGAGGCTGGGCCTGGACCTGTCTCAGTTTGGTGGTCAGTGTTGGCTGTTGACTGCAAGCCTGGTCCTCTCCACTTGGTTCACTGTACATGGTCTCTGTGTGAGCTGGAGTGATGGTAACTCAGCATAGTGGTTGGACTCAGGGTGAATGTTAATTTAAAAGCAGAGAGTCAGTGAAAGTACATCCTGTTTAGGCTCCAGTCTTAGAAGCTACACAGTTAGCTTCTGCCATATTTTATTGTGGGAGCAACAGTTATGGGCTATATAAGTGTAGAATAGAGAAATAAACCAGGTGGCTATGGCCACTTTTGGAAAATAAAATCTGCTAGAGCTAAATTTTAGGAAACTCCATCTTTACTGTTGAATGTAAAATACAGCATTAAATTAGGTTGAAGTGTTGCTAATGGCATTATTAGTTACTGAACCCTTCCTTGTCCTGTAAGGTAGGTACTGCTATCCTCAATTTACAGATTAGAGAGTTAGAACTGAGAAGATGTAAATATCTTGCCTAGATTCAGTACTTGCAGCCAGAGAGCATACTCATTGCTTCATGTGGCCTCTTAGTATTTGTTACTTGTGACATTTGCTTTACTGTATAAAAGAAAGCAGTATATTGATTGTCTTGTATCCATTTTGACAACATTTAGCCTCCTAGTAATGTT
The DNA here is from genome assembly GCA_004025085.1 of Thryonomys swinderianus. NCBI lineage: Eukaryota > Metazoa > Chordata > Mammalia > Rodentia > Thryonomyidae > Thryonomys > Thryonomys swinderianus. Next base: position 13,185 of record PVIC010009133.1, on the reverse strand, counting down.
GATACTCTGGCTCATTAAAATGGGCTCTGATCTAGGCATGATGGACGCCTGTATTCTCAGCACTCTGGAGGCTGAGACAGGAGAATTGTTGCAAACCAGAGGCCAGCCTGGGCTACATAGTGAGTTTCAGGCCAACCTGAACTACATAGCAAGACCTCATTTCAAAAAAGGAGAATATAATATAAGATACTGGCACATGGCTTAATTGATTTTGGTTGTAAATACTTTTCTGGCTTCATTTACTCTAAATATTTCTATATCTTATTGCTATAGAATAAGCATGATACATGTTTGTGCTCAAATGTTACTCTATAACTGATACAAGTTGGTGCTCAAATGCTACTCTATAACTCTAGAAGGGCTTTTCCTATCCTTTATGTTTAAAGAAGCCTCCCCTCCTTTTGCTTTCTTAACTGTTTTTCCTCATAATCCTTTCCCTTGGATTGTTTTAAAAAATTATCCTCCCATTGGCATATAACTCGAGGATTGTGACTTCCTGTTTCATTCACTGCTATATTTCTGGTATATAGAACCATGCTTGGCATTACATAGTTAAATAAATACTGCTGGATGCATGAATGAGTAGATAGCTTGGTCTGCTGAGCAAATGTCAAGTTGCACAATTAATTAGCTTCATATTTTCTTCAAGAAGTAACTGAAGACTTTGGCGTTGCTGTCTTTCCTTTGCTTAAATCCTACCAGGGACTTAACTGAAGTTGGTCTCACTGCTACCTCCAAACCAGATGCCTTCTTCCACTTCATCAGACCAAGGAGATGACCAGGAGGCCTGTGTTTTAAAGTTTTCTGACTTGAATTTAAAAGATACAAATCTTACTAATGCTAGCATCAATCTCAAAGCAGAGTTAGATGGCATTACAAAGAAGAAATACTCATTTGCAAAGAAAAAGGTAAGATTACTATTGAAGTTTTCAAGATCATGAACATACAGTTAATACAGGAATACCAGAAGTAATTTAGTGAGACGTGCCTCCAGCTCAATGAATGGTATAGTCAAGAAAATTAACCAGTGATACTAATTTGCACCGGGCAAAGGAGAATCCTGGGCAAGTTGTGGCTCTGGACGGTTATGGTAGAGTATTTGAGGAGAGTAGATGGTATTGATGGTGCTTGTCTGTGCCATGTAGGGGTATCCCTACCACCCTTAAACCATTAAGTAAAACTTCTTCCTTCTAACAATTGGGCACCTAAAGCTTAGAAAAGAAAATGAGCTGAGGAAGTGCCATTGAGTCTTAATTATCTTGCCTTCAATCTTTTGTCCTTTCTTCCAGAGCCACCTTTAGCTCTATGGCAGTGAAGAATAGATGCCTCTGTAACTTCCTAGCTGCCCCCTCTCCACTCTCTTCTTGTACATTTCTCCTTGAAAATGAAACTTAAAGGTGACAGAAAAGTCTCTTAACTATTATTTTGCAGTAATTTCAGCTTACAGCAAATTAGAAGAATTATATGAAATAAAACTTAAAGGTGACAGAAAAGTCTCTTTATTATTTTGCAGTAATTTCAACTTATAGCAAATTAGAAGAATTATATGAATGACATACATATTCTCTTCATGCAGAGATTCCTTTCATTAGGAGGCTGGAATAGTAGAAGATGAGGTGGGATGGTATAAGGATCCATGTTATGTTAGCCTTGTAGCCCATTGTAGGGACTTTGCCAGTGAGGAGGAAAGAGGCTTTGGAGGATTTTAAGCAGAGGAATGACATTATCTGAAATGGATATCTTGTTGGCTGAATGGAACATAAATTATGGGGATAAAAATGGAAAAAGGAAAAGTTGGAGGCTATTATAATAATCCAGGGAAGACATGATGTTGGCTTTGGTCAGCACAGTGTTAGCCAGGGGAATTGGTAAGAAGTGGTAGATGATGGATTTTTAAACTGGACATGGTGGTATATGCCTATAATCCTTTCACTTGGGAGGCTGAGGCAGGAAGATTACCACAAATTTGAGGCCAGCCCAGGCTTCAGAATGAGTTCAAGGCCCCCTGAACTATACAGAGAAATCCTGTCTCAAAAACAGAATAAACAACAACAACAAAAAAGAGGTCATGAATAGATTTTGAAAGTAGAATTGATAGATTGGATGTAGGAATAAAAGAGTTCATGATTTATTTATGTTTTTGGTATTTTTAAATATGCTTATCAGAGTTGGCTATTACTGCATTTGCTTAATTCTAAAATATATTCATATCTTATATGTCAAACTTTTTCTCATTGATCTTGTAGAATTTCCTCACTTATTAATCATAGTGGCCTAGGCTTCAATAACAAATACACCCAATCTGTAGTGGGTTCAACACATTAGAGTTTGGGCTCGAGAGGTGTGTGTGTGGGGGTCATTCTTATCCATATACAAGTTTCAGAGACTGACACTGATCTTTTATTGTAGTCTTTAACATGTAGCTTCCAGAGTTTCCATGACAATAATCTAAGGAGGAAGAGAACATGAGGAAGCTCACGGGAGGGGGGATGGACCAGAACTGGAGTTGTCACATGTTGCATCCATTTACATTCCATTGGAAAAACTTGACTATTACAACCATGCTTAATTGCAGAAGAGGTAGGAAATACCATTTGCCCATGAAGAAAGCAAAATGGATTTTGATGGGCAGTAAAAGGTTTTTATTTTGAACAGTCTTGCTGACTTCCTAAAGATCCTTGTCCAATTTTGGCTATAATTGCATTAAATACATGCTTTAAAGAATTGACATATTTATAATGCTTAGTCTTTTTATAAGATTTTAGTGATCTTCAGAAAAGAAAGATGTTGTAAACACTAAGACTGGTATGAGCAAAATAGAAGGCAGAGATGTTTAACTCATATTAAAATAGACTGGTTCAATTCAGCTAATAAGATTGTGAAAGGAAAAAGATAAATTGGAAATGGGATGGCAAAATGCCCATGAAAGAAGTGAAGGAAGATTTCGTCTACATTCTGTACCAGACAAGACATAAATCTAATTATGTGTTTAGCATTTATGTAATTCTTTATGGCTTTTTCCAAATGAAAATTCAGTACCTAGGTGATGGATTACTTATTCAGTTGTGTGTCTGTTCTCAAAGATACAAACAGTAAACAGCAGGCGAAGTTTTTACAATTAAGTAGAAAAATGAAAATAGGAATTGTTACATTTAGAAGATGGAGAAGTATTATTTAAATAAGAGGGCTGTAGAATGTTTTGTATCAGATATGACATTTAAAATGTATTCTTTTTTTTTTTTTTTTTTTTTTTTTTTGCGATAGGGTTTCCCTTTGTAGTTCAGGCTGGCCCTGAGCTCACTATGTAGCCCAGGCAAGCATCAAACTCATCAATCCTCCTGCCTCTGCCTCCTGAGTGCTGGGATTACAGGCATGAGCCACCACGCCCAGCACTGTGGTATGTGGTACTGATTGCTGGTTGTGGTATTGTATGTGGTTACCGGGAATCAAACCAGTGACCTTGCACTTGCTAAGCAGGGGCCAGAACCACTGAGCTCAATCTCTAGCCCCGAAAATTCTTTCATAGAATAGTAGAACATAAAACTAGACATTTTGGTGGAAAAATAAAGGATTTCATTAAAACTTCCATTAACTATAAACCTAAAATTATTTAACAGTGATTATGTAATTACAGGCCTTTGCCCTTTTTGTCAAAACCAAACAAGTTCCAGCCCCTCCTTTTGAAAGTAAAGGAAAATGGTGGAAGTGCTGTCAGAAGCTATTCATGGACCAGATCGGCATCCATAGACATGTGGCAACACAACATACTAATGAAATTTATCACCAGACTGCTGCTATTTTAAAGCAGATGGCTGTGACATTGAGTACCTCAAACAGTCTTAGGTCTGTAGACAAAAAGAATCTTCTACAAGAGTACCTCACTTGTAGTCAAGAATTGTCTGCTTGGCTCCCTAATACAAGCTGCTTTAGCCCTGATCAGCTCCTAAGGTAAGATTTTCATTCTGTAGTTTAATTTTAAGGACTTAGAACACCCAGTTATCATTGCTAGGAATGCAGCATGGGACAACCACTCTGGACAATTGCTCGGTAGGTTCTTGTTAAAATTGGACATCTTCAGGGCCTGGGATGTAGCTCAGTGGTGCTGCATCTGCTTGGGAAGTGCCAGGTCCTGAGTGCAATTCCCCATATCCCACAAAAGAAAAATTGTACATCTTCCCTGTGATCCACTTCTAGGTATATAACATCACTAACCACAACAAAAACTCATGCCCACAAAAAGCCTTCGACAAGAATGTTCATAGCACTTTTATTTATAATAAGGATAACAAAAAAATCTGGAAACAACTATAGATGTATATAGCAAGAGAATGAATAAACTGGTGTTCTTATGATTACTGAACAATAAATAACTGTGGGCTGCTGATATGCATGCATACTATGCATGTATACTACTTGTATATATATTGTGTATGTATTTTTTTTTGTCTGTTTTGGGTACCAAGGATCAAACTTACTTAGTAAGTACCTTTGTGGTTACAAGACAAGTTCAATGTCACTGAGCCAAATCCCCAGCCCATAAAACTATGTATGGATGAGTAACAAAATCCTCATGCTGGAGCACAAAAACTTAAAAGACCTACTTTTCTGATTTTTTTTACATGAGGGCAAAACAAATATATGATAGAAAGGTTGCTTCTGGCAGAAGGTTTAACTCGAAATACATAAGAGTGTTGTTTTTTTCCCCTCAATATAGGATCTTCTCCCCTTTCCTCCTCTCTGTCTTCTTCCTTCTCTTCCCTCTTCTTCCCTTCTCTCTTCGTCTTCCCCTCCTCTCTTCCCCCCTTTCTCTCTTTCTGTCTCTCTCCTTCTCTGTCACAGTCTCAGCTGTCCAGGCTGGGTTTGAATTCACAAGCCTTCTTGCCTCAATTTCCTAGGATTACAGGCAGGTGCCACCACACCCAGCTTTAGAGGAGTATTTTTTGAGGTGTCAGAAATGTTCTATATTTTGATAGTGGATTGCATAAATATACCCAACTATCAAAACTGATCAAGCTACATGTATAGTACATGTGTTTCACTTAGGAAATATACCTTCATTAAAAAATTCTTTTTTTTTTTTTTTTTTTTTTTGAGACGGTCTGGTTTTGTAGTTCAGACTGGCCCTGAGTTCACAATGTAGCCCAGATAAGCCTCGAACTCAGCAATCCTGCCTCTGCCTCCTGAGTGCTAGGATTATAGGTGTGAGCCACCAAGCCTGGCATTGTGTTATGAAATACTGATTTCTGGTGGACATGGGTCACCGTGCCCAGTATTGTTGTATGTGGTTACTGGGATCAAACCAGGGTCCTTGTGCTTGCTAGGCAGGCACTGGAACCACTGAGCTAAATCTCTGGCCCCTAAAAAGATTTTTAAATACAGCAGTGAGTAGGTAAAAACTAACCAAAGCAACCTGTGCAGGTTAGATGAGTTTATATATACAAACCCAGATAAAGGAACCATTTATCAAAATACATTGGAACCCCACATAGTGAATTTCTTGACACCTAAAGTTTCTTTGGTTTAAGTTTTTTCTTTTTTTTTATTGGTTTGTATTTTAAACATGTAATAATTACACTCATTCTGGAAAGTTGCTCTTTTATCTTTTTTTTTTTTTTTGAGACAGGGTCTCGCTTTGTAGTTCAGGCTGGCCCTGAGCTCACTATGTAGCCCAGGCAAGCCTCGAACTCAGCAATCCTCCTGCTTCTGCCTCCTGAGTGCTGGGATTACAGGCATGAGCCACCATGCCCGGCAGGTTGCTCTTTTATCTTGATCATGTTTGACTCCCTTTTTCCACTTTCCTATCTTTGCTACCCTTTCCCTTTTCTCCTTTCCCATCTTCAGAAAGTATCTCCCTGTTTCCTTCCATCTCCCCTTTATTTTACTTCTTATTTATATTTTGGTTATTTCAAATAAGAGAAACCACACAATATTTAAATTTCTGTATCCGATTTATTTCACTTAAAATGGTCTCAAGACTATCCATTTTCTTACAAATTACTTGAATTTATCTTTAATGGCCACATAATACTCTATTATGTATACTACATTTTCTTTATTCATCTGTTCATCGGTATCTAGGCAGATTCTACAGTTAATTATTGTGAATTATACAACTATAATCATGCATATGCAATTATCATTATAACCAGAGATAGCTGAGTTAAATGAAATTTCTAGTGTTAATTTTTTGGAGAATCTTCTATAGTAGCGGTATTGGTTTACATTCCCATCAGCAGTGTAGATGGGTTTCTTTTTCCCCAATCGTCAGTAGCACTTTTTTTTTTTTAATGTTCTTGATGGCGGCCATTCTTAATGGAATAAGATGGCTTCTCAGAGTCATTCTGATTTGCATTTCCTTAATGGCTAAAGTACTGAACTTTTTTTTTTTTTTTGAGACAAGGTCTCTCTTTGTAGTTCAGGCTGGCCCTGAACTCACTATGTAGCCCAGATAAGCCTGAAACTCAGCAATCCTTCTGCCTCTGTTTCTCAAGCGCTGGGATTACAGGCATGAGCCACCATGCGTGCCTGGGATTGTGGTATGTGGTACTGATTGCTGGTAGGCATGAGTCACCATGCTGGGTATTGTTGTATGTGGTTATTGGGATCGAACCAGGAAACCTTACACTTGGCAGGCAGGTGCTAGAACCACTGAGCTAAATCTCTGGCCCTTCAGGCTATATTTTTCACTCTTTTGTTAAAGGTCAGACAGTTAAAGGTACCTAGAGTGGTTTCTGTGTCACTTTCTGTTGGTTATGAGTATTTTTGTGACAATACTATGCTGTTTTATTATTATAGCTTTGTAGTATAACTTACAGCCTAGGATTATAATGCTTCCTGCTTTGCTCTTTTTTCTCAAGATTGTTCAGCTATTCTGGGTCTCTTTTGGTTACGTAGAAACTTTTGTTTTTCTAGTTCTGTGAAGAATCTTGGTATTGTGTTAACAGTTCCATTAAATCTATATATCATATTTTGGTATTTTGACATTATCATTTTGACATTTGGGCACTAGGGATATCTTTACATTTTCTAGTGTTCTCTTCAATCTTTTTCTTTGAAGGGTTATAGTTTGCCCTATAGAGATCTGTCACCTCTTTGGTTAGGTTGATTACTAGATGATTTTTTTGATGCTATTGTAAATGAGATTATTTTGAACTTTTTTTCTTAGATCAAACTACTGTATCATGCTCTGTTCCCCCCCACCCCAGTACAGGGATCAAGTTCAGGACCTTGTACTTTCAACTTTATTTTCTTAACAATGTGATGAATATGGTTAAACTCTTTGAATGCCTTATTTTCAACAGTATGAAATTGCTGAGATGTAAAAGTCTGTCTTAGGGAGTAATCACCTCTCATAAGTAAGAGGATTATATGAAGAAATGGAAGTGAAAATTTTTATATGTTTAGCAGTTAGAAACAGGTACTACCTTGTGTTAGTGGATAAGCCAGAATGAACTAAAATTTAATTTTTCTGTAAAATGGAGTTATTAATACCTATCTCTTGGATATGATCATTAATGGAGGAGAGAACTCACCTTTTGTAACGTAAGGAGTTCAGTGCAGATAGGTACTGTTCAGTAAAGCAAATACAGAGCAGAATTGGCTTCTCATCTTAGGAGAACATAGTAGGTACAATGGTAGGCATCAGTTGCTCCATTTTTGCCTTACCTGAATACCATCTGAATGTACTTTGTGTACTGTGGCTGTCTTATGCTGGAAACTCTAATGCTGTTTCCCTCTGATTTTCTTTTTGCAGTGGCCAGGACTGTAAGGAAGGAGAGGTGCTACTTTATTACTGCTACTGTGACCTGGAGGATCCCCACTGGGTCTCTGCCTGGCAGACAGCTTTGTGCCAGCACCTGCACCTCACAGGCAAGGTAACGCCTTCTCTACATAACTCCAGCACTGAGCCCATTTTGTTTGTCAACCTTGGCTTGTAGAACCTATACTCATTCACTGTTGGGTTCTTAGAAGTTTGGAAACACCTGTTGGGCATTTTAGTAGACAAACAGGTATTAACACAATGCTTTATAGGAATATTTAATGACATAGCCAATTTTTTCTTAGCAAGCCAGATAGTAAATATTTTAGCTTCATGTGAAGAAACTTAATACTGTTGTAGCTTGAAAGCAGCAGTAGACAATACCTAAAGGAGTGGATAGGGGGCCGGAGATTTAGCTCAGAGGTTCTGGCGCCTGCCTCGCAAGCGCAAGGCCCTTAGTTTGATCCGGGTAACCACATACAATGCTGGGCATGGTGACTCACGCCCACCAGCAATCAATACCACATACCACAGTGCCAGGCGTGGTGGCTCATGCCTGTCATCCCAGCACCCGGGAGACAGAGACAGGAGGATTGCTGAGTTCCAGGTTTGCCTGGGCTACATAGTGAGCTCAGAGCCAGCCTGAACTGTAAAAGCTAGACTCTGTCTTCAAAAAAAAAAAGTGGATAGGGCTATGTTTTGGTAAAACTACATCCAAAAGCAGAGATAACCTTCTGACCCCTGGAATAGCAAAGCATTTCTGAAAGGTCAATTTGTAAAGCCTTTTATAGATTGTAGGTATAGGTGTGATTCCAAGCGAACTTCTCAGTATTCCTAGAATATGGCAATCTCAGGGTACTGGCACTTTTGTGTCTTTTGCCTCTAAAATACCCTGCATCTTCCCTTATGTGTTCACTTGGCTTGTGCTTGCCCTCAGATTTCTTCTTCATTGTTGTCTTCCCAGTCCTATAATCTGAAGTAGTACTTGTCACTTGATATCCCTTTTTGCTATTCAAAAAAATGTATCACTACCTAAAATCTATCTCCCTTGTAGAATATAAACTTCTTAAGGTCAGGGGCTTTATATTTCTTAACTGATATATTCTCACTGTTAGAGTATGGCTGAGCATTTAGCAGATACCTACACATATTTGGAGAAGGTTAAATGAAACCCTGAATTACATGTTCCTGACAACAGTGTGTGTATATAAAGATGGTGATAATATATACCAAAACATTAGTGATGATTTCTACATAGACTGGATGGTTTTTATTTTCTAAGATGTCCTCTAAGATTATATATATGTGTATATACATCCATGTGGAGTGTGTAGTTTTCAAAATTTGAATCAAAAGTAACCTAGGGGGTGCTGGAGGGTTGGCTCAGTGGTTCCGGCGCCTGCCTCCCAAGCGCAAGGTCCTGAGTTCAATCCCTGGTAACCACATACAATGCTGGGCGTGGAGACTCACACCCACCAGCAATCAATGCCACATACCACAGTGCCGGGCCTGTTCACAAGCCAAGTGAACACATAAGGGAAGATGCAGGGTATTTTAGAGGCAAAGGACACAAAAGTGCCAGTACCCTGAGATTGTAAAACACCTGCCATATTCTAGGAATACTGAGAAGTTCGCTTGGAATCACACCTATACCTACAATCTATAAAAGGCTTTACAAATTGACCTTTCAGAAATGCTTTGCTATTCCAGGGGTCAGAAGGTTATCTCTGCTTTTGGATGTAGTTTTACCAAAACATAGCCCTATCCACTTTTTTTTTTTGAAGACAGAGTCTCGCTCAAGCCTGTAATCCCAGCACTTGGGAGGCAGAGGCAGGAGGGTTGCTGAGTTCGAGGCTTGCCTGGGCTCCATAGTGAGCTCAGAGCCAGCCTGAACTATAACGTGAGACCCTGTCTCAAAAAAAAAAAAAAAAAGTAACCTAGGGGATCTCCAGGAGATCCCCTCCAGTTTTGACACTATACTGTCTCATGCCTAATCTTTCCCGTGGATGCCTCAGGTTTAAATTTCCTGAATATTTAGGATACTCCCCTATGCATCCTAACAAATTGTGACTATTTGCTGCATTTATTTCATCACTAGGTCCAGCCATTTCTGCCTCTAAAATATCCCTTGACTACACTTCTCTCTTTTACCTCTATTACTTTATGCCAAGAACACCGTGCCTTACCTGGGCATCTCATAACTTCCAAATTAATCTCCAGTCCTCCGTCCTCACCCACCCTTTAATCCATTCTCCTCCCCACAGCCAGAGTTGTTTTACAGGGTAAAGAAAGTCCTATCAGTCTGCACACGTAGTATTTCTGCATTGCTGCCCAGCTCTGGTGAGCCAACATCCTTCACATGCCCTGGCCTCCTGAGTGACAGGGCTGTTCTGCATTTTCTATTCACCTGATGCCATTTGTCACTTTTCACATGGAAGTAGCAATGTGGTCTTTTGGTTTCTTGCAGGCTACCAAGGTATTCTTTTTTTTTTATTTCCTTCCTGTCTTTGACTTTTTGTGTAGGTAAATTGTCTCCCACGAATCTTTCTCATACCCATTGTATTTCTCCAGACTAATTTTTACTTAAACCTCAGTTCTTTGAGGAAGTTCATGATGCTTCCTTTAAAAGAGACCTTTCTTTACCTTCAATTTAATCCATTTGTCCAATTATGCTCTTTTGTGGCATTTTGTAGTTCTGTAGTATGTATTGTTTTATATGGTTTCTGGGGATGGAACCAGGGACTTTCATAGCATTTGTCCACTGTAACTCTTAATGTGTATATAACCCTCCTTAGTGTCTGGTTTCATCAGAAGGGGAAGAATTGTAATTCTTTTTTCAACCACTATTTCCCTATGTCCTAACACAATTCTGGTGTATAGTTAAACAAATTAGTAAATATGTGTGGAGTGAATACTTATTAACATTTGTTTTCAGAGAGCTTCTGTCCTTTGAAAGATGAGTCCTCTTATAGAATGTACAAAATATGAAATTAATCTCTTTTCTTGGCTCAGCCTATGGTGAACTAGCAGTAAGAGGTTCTACCCACAAGGTGGCAGCATCTTCCTGGAACTCAAATTCAAATTCCTAGGCTTCAAGAATATATACCAGGGTGGGCTGGAGATTTAGCTCAGTGGTTTCAGCACCTGCCTAGCGAGTGGAAAGTCCCTGGTTCCATCCCCAGAAACCATATAAAACAATACATACTACAGTGCTGGGCATGGTGGCTCACACCTGTAATCCCAGCACTCAGGAGGCAGAGGCAGGAGTATTGCTGAGTTCAAGGCTTACCTGGGCTAGTGAGCTCAGGGCCAGCTGGAACTACAAAGCGAGACCCTGTCTCAAAAAAAGAAAAATCTCTCTTCCTCTTCCTCTCTCTCTCTCACCCTCCCCCTCTCCCATGTATATACTGCCTTACAAGCGCAAAGTCCTGAGTTCGATCCCTGGTAACCACATACAACAACACTGGGTGTGGTAACTCAGTATCACATACCTCAGTGCTGGACATACCTCAGTGCTGGGTGTGGTGGCTCATGATTGATAATCCCAGCATTCAGAAGGTTGAAGAAGGAGGACTACTGAGTTCGAGGCTTGCCTGGGCTACATAGTGAACTCAGGGCCAGCCTGATCTACAAAGCCAGACCCTGTCTAAAAAAAAAAAAAAAAAAAAAGAGAGACTATATACCAGTTTAGTGACACTGTTTTGTGCTGGTAGATTTGTCTGTATATCAGTGCTCCTCTAGAAAAAGAGAACTTGAAATTTCTAGAATTAAGGATAGAATTATCCATGTGGCCTCAAGAAATTTGAGGGAATATATGGGAAACTGGAAAGATTAGATTAAGGATTTGGGACTATAAGGTGTGGTTTTGAATTGTAGATTGCTACCAATTAGTTGCCCTTCTACAAGTTCCTTAATTTCTCTGAGCATCTGTGTCTTCTTTTCTTTAAGATGGTGATTACAGGGCTGGAGATTTAGCTCAGTGGTTCCGGCACCTGCCTTGCAAGCACAAGGTCCTGAGTTCGATCCTGGTAACCACATAGAATGCTGGGCGTGGTGACTCACACCCACCAGCCATCAATACCACATACCACAGTGCCAGGCGTGGTGGCTCACGCCTGTAATCCCAGCACTCGGGAGGCAGAGACAGGAGGATTGCTGAGTTCCAGGTTTGCCTGGGCTACATAGTGAGCTGAGGGCCAGCCGAACTACAAAGCGAGACCCTGTCTCAAAAAAAAAAAAAAAAAAAGATGGTGATTACAATACCTTTTCAGATGGTAGTGTAAAGCTTCTGTCTTCTAGCAAGTGCCCAATAAATGCTGTTGTTTATTTCAGTTTCTTATGTGTAAGGTCTTCCATACCCAGTAGCTCTTTTGAAAATTTTCAAGAATCACAGCAATTGAAAATCTAAGACATGAGTATAGAGATTGCTCTGGCCTAGTTATATAGGAATAGGTGGGCTTGTCCTTTATTTGGGCTCTGAGATTAAAATAAAATAAAATAGGAAAGAATATCCTAGCCTGGCTAAAAAAACAGTCACATAAAAGTATGTATCTTGTCATAACTACCTCAGTCAAACTGTTTCGTAATGGATTTCCTGACCCTTTGCCGATCAGCTCTGTCTGTGTGTGTGTGGGGGGTGGGTGGCAATGGCCTGTGAGCACAGGTAGCATATGCTTCCTACTTCCTTGTGCCACATTTGAAGTAGGCTTTCACTGGACTGCAACATTCTTTCTTGTGTAGTATGGATGTAATATGGAATCTTCATCATGGAACTCTGGGCAGCCACTAACTGTGAGTTACCATTGGCTTGTGAAGAAATTGATCAAGTACGGCAATCATTTAAGTTCTTCTCTGGGAACCTGAAAAAAGACAGTTATTTAAAACTTTCAAATTTTGTTGTACGTGTGTGACTGTCAGTAACAGTAAAGGACCTTGATTTAAATAGCTTCTCTTGCCAGAGACAACTATGCTACCACGAAGTGCCACACTTGGTAGCACTTTTTTCTAGAGATGGTTCCTTTTAAAGGTGATCTGTCTTTAAATTCATTGAGGGATTTTGTTGTACCAAAATAACCAGCTTTGCAGACCTACCAGACCATGGCCCCACAAGGCAGATGCCCACCATAGGGTCTAATATCCCTTAACCAGTGAAGCGTTTCAAAGAGAGCACAGAGTTTGAGAAGTCCTCAATGTATGTACACATTCATTTATTCAGCAGTATGTACTGAGTGCCCACTGTATAGCAAGCATTGTTCTAGGCACTGGGAATTTGTCAGTGAGCCAGACATACATCTTCCTGGGACTTGAATTTGGGAGGTTGCAGTAGTGGTTTCCTCCAACCACTTAGCAAACATGCCATATACTTTAGGATTGCCTGTACTTTAGGATTTGAGTAATGTTTCCTCAGTAGTTTTTTTTTTTTTTTT
>PVIC010009132.1:0-46278 GCA_004025085.1 Thryonomys swinderianus | reverse complement strand
TAGGCAAATCTTAATTTCATTGGTTTAAAAGTGAGGATAAAATATATTTTTTATATGGATGGTTTCTTATTCACATAGACTCTGTAGTAACTTTTTGGTTAATGGTGTATTTAATCTGAAAAATTCAAGTAGAATACTTTTTAAGTCTTACTGTCCACATTTTGTAGTCAGGTCTCTAAAATGTAACTTTAGAATTTAAAATACTTTTATGTCACTTGTAAGAATGAAGGTAGTCTAAAATAGATTGCTCAGATCATCGCTTTACATAGTCATTAATTCACAGAAAGGTTTAAATATACACTATTTTCCAGGTCTTGTATAGGATATTTAAATATACAAAAAATGATTAAGACATGATGCCTTCCCTCAGATAGCCACCAGGCTGCAGGAGAAAAAATTAAATAACTGCTTAGATATTTGTAATTTACTGTGGCGAATGTTTTGTTATGTATACTCACATATCAGAAACTAAAACATCCATCTTTGTAGAAGAGACAGGTTTGTGAAGAATATTTGTGAGTTGAGTCTCACAGGTTAAGATTAAGTCAGTTTCTTGTGCTGGAATGAAAGGACAAGAAATGATGTTTACAAAGGCCTGCAAAATAGCATGCCTTGTATGCGAACTCACTTCAGTAGATTCTTCTAAGGAAATTGAATGCCAAGAGCATTAGGAAATATATGCTAGGGTTGGTTGCTCTTTGTAGAAATCCTTTTTGATTTCTCCCTTTACCCAAAGAATGTAATACTAATTACACTAGTTGAATATTTGAAAAAGTTAACATGAGAGATTTCAAAAGCAATTCTGTCATTGAATGAATCAATAAATATATCTTCTTTACTATGGGCTGACCTCTTACCAAGTACTTTTCTTTAAAACTTCAACTACTATGGTAAAAATTTCTGTTCAGATTCACAAACAAAAGAAAAGAAACTTGCTGTGATGCTTTGAAGTTTAGAGAAATCATAATGGTGTTTCTGTAATTGTGTAGTACCAATCTGAGAAACAAATTCAGTATGCCTTTTTAGAGCTATGTGTTTTAAAGTGCAAATACAATCTAATCATTGAAATTAGTCTCCTCAGGTTCTTTTGTTATCTACACAGCCAGAGAGATATGTAGGTAGGTAAAAAGGAATGATTCTAAGGAGATCGCTCATTCATGCTACCTTGACATTCACATGGTATCAATGGAATCTTTATTACTTTTAATAAAGATAAGTTTAAAACATTCTAGAGGGGCCGGAGGGTTAGCTCAGTGGTTCCGGCGCCTGCCTCGCAAGTGCAAGGACCTGAGTTCGATCCCTGGTAACCACATATAATGCTGGGCATGGAGACACGCCCACCAACAATCAACACCGCATACCACAATGCTGGGCGTGGTGGCTCACGCCTGTAATCCCAGCACTCGGGAGGCAGAGACAGGAGGATTGCTGAGTTTGCGGCGGCTTGCCTGGGCACCACAGTGAGCTCAGGGCCAGCCTGAACTACCACGCGAGACCCTGTCTCAAAAAGCAAAAAAAAAAAAAAATTCTAGAATTTCTTCCTCAAATGAGCAGATGTGAAGAAGAGTGGTATATACAAGATATACTTTGCTATAATTGCTGGGATTAAAAGTAACAGTCATTCTATTTTCTGATACTCTCCTGCTCTTTCTTTTTGCAGACAAATTGATGGTAAACCAGAGAAGCCTGCAGTAACATACGCAACATATCAAGGGCCCAGACAAATTAGGAAGTATTTAAAGCAACAGTTTATATTGGAAACTATGACTCCCTTAAACAGAGAAAATGAAAGTTCTGACACTAGTACAAACATACCCATTGGCTCTGAAAGTGAAATAGAGGCTGAGGTATCACCATTGTCATCAGCTATCACAGACCTATCCATGAAAGTCTGTTTGCTTGGAAATTCTTTAGAAGACTGTAATTATAGCAAAATAAACCTCAGCACAGAAAACCATCTCATATACAACCCAGAACTGCAGAATGTTGCCTCCGCTGAGGATATTTTAAATAAAAATGATCCTGGGAGCCCTGAGAGGAATCAGTCATCCTCTTCTGTGACTAATTCCAGTTGTGCTATTGGAGAATCTGCTTCACAGCATCATTTAAGTTGCGTCCCAATTTCTCAGACTGAAAAAAATTTGGTGTGTTCAGCATTTTTCGCAGAAAGTAAGAGCAGCAAATTTCATTGCAGTCCAGAATTTCAAAGGAAAACTTCAACAGAAAATACGGTGAGAGAAAACTCTTCTATGATGAATGATGGAACACTGATGCAAACAAAAGGGCACACTGAGACTCAGAGACCTGCTGTTTCTGATTTCTCTTGTAGTAAATTTGATGAGATTGACACTACCATACTAGAAACTACAAATTTGAATAAATCAATTACTCATGAAAATCTGCAATTACCAGAGAGTGAGTATTTAGACAAGCAAACCATAGATAACTCATCAGCTCAGGCTGCTAGTGATAGCAGCACTCTTGCTCTTCAGAGGCATGCTGGGGCAGACACAGAACTTGTAAATGAAAGAGTGAAGTTGTCCGCCCAAAACTTAGAGAAATATTTGGCCATTACAAAGATCAAGCAAGAAGAAGAAAGTGCTTCAGCTGATGAATCCACGATTCTAAGCCACATAAAAACTCCAGAAGACAGAATTGAGTCATTATCCAAAGATAGTGACAAACTGTTTGAAGCAGAAGCTAAAAATCTTGATTGTGGGCCACGTGACAAATCTTGTATTACAAGAATAAATCAAAATAACCTTGCCTCTGTAAAATACAAGACTGAATCATCAGTTGTAGCATGCTTAGAAAATACAACAGCACCTGAACTGAATTGTGAATTTAACAGACATTGCAGTTCAGAACCTCCTCTTTGCTCTGAGAATTTTCAACAAGCCACAGTATCACCTGGAGATAAAGCATCTTCTGTTCTTGACTGCAAAAAATCAAATTTTCATAGTTTACCTTCTGCCTTTGTTTTGGGAATCAATATCCTGAGTAAGAGGGACCTGCCTGTTTTAAAGAATGAAGAGTCTCCTGGGCCTGCTGAAACTCAAGATGCCAGCATTATTGATGTTTCCCATCAGCTTAGTAAGTGTCTAGAAGAAAATGTGGCAAATAATGTAGAGACTTCAGACAAGAAGAGCCTTCCTCCTCCCTTTCACCTTGAACATGCACCTAATATTCTTGAATCCAAGGAAATTCTTCCTGATAGTGAAAAATGCCAGTTTATTCCATGTACTGAAACCTGTAGCACTCCCTTATGTAGCATGGACCTGTTGAACTTCAAGACTGGAAAACTCTCTAAGGATCATAGTTACATTTCATTTCAAGATTCTAAGAAAGCAGAATTAATGCCTTCAAACATTAAAGCAAGTATGAACATGATAGAGAAGTCTGGTTCTCTTTCATTGGAAACCCAAACGGATAACATTGCTGGTCAGAAGAGAGCTACTTCTATTTCACATTATGGAAAAGGAAAATATATATCCTTGTCAGAAGTATCTGTTTCCCAAGTGGAGCTAAAAGACATTTCTGAGGGTAAAATTTCTTCTCTTTTAGAATTTACAGATGAGCCAACAAAACCTATTTTATCAGAATTAACTTCTCTAGAATTTAAGCAGGACAGAAGTTCTCAGTTAATGGACCATAAGGAGGAACACTCAGATGCTGGCTTTGAAGAAAATTTTCAAGCCGAGGAGTCTTCTGCTTCTAAATATCAACATATACAAGAAACAGAGGCAGGTGTCTTAGGGAGTCCTCCTTTTCTAAAAAACAATCTACCTAGGATTTTACCTCCTACTGAAAAGGAGGAAGTTACTAGGAATATGGCACAAAATCATGATGCCAACGCTTACCTGTTTCATCACTTTTTGGATGTTGGCAGGACTAAAAAGAGTTCTGAACTCTCAGAAGTGGCAGAACTTGGCTTAACTAAAATATCTTCAAAGTTCCAAAATGTACAGGTAAATTCACCTTTTCTGGATTCTGATATCAGTTTGAAGAGTAATATGTGTACAAGTGAGGATTCTGACTTGCTTAATGTATCTTCTGAACTGAGAGCCCAAAGGAAAGCCTCATCTTACAAGATGAGAGAAAAAGTTCATTTTCCTAGTGGTGGGGCTAATAATGCATCTTCTCCCATTCATCACTCTGAGGAAGTTAGCATGGTTATGAATTCACATACTTTAAGAAATTTTGATTTTGAGGGAGTTACCAGAGGTCCCATACATGAAGATGCCTCTATAACCAACTCACTAGACCTTAATAGCTCTTATTTGGAACAAGACACACCTATTCCAACAGGGGCAGAAGTGACTCCTTTTCAGGAAAATGTTGCAAGTTGTACTGAAAGAGTACTTCTTGATTTCTCAAACACTGCTCCATTTGACAGACCCATGGAAGCAGACATGGAAGCAGTTGCTGGAGCCCCAGTGTCAGTTAACAGTTCAAATCAGCAGTGTTCTGAAGCATCTCCTGAGCATACAGAAGCAAGGAGACAAGCACTTGACCAACTTTTGGACCTCGAAAGTGATTTACTCAAAAAGGCTGATACATTTATTGAGGAGGTTTTTAATTCTGTCAAGGAAGAACTCAAATCCAAACAAACAGTTGGTACCTTCTTGAAGTGTACAGCCATAGACGGTGCGAAGAATCCAAGTACTCGAAAAAAAGACATCCCTGAGAAAAACCCATCAGAAGTGGCATTAACAAGAATACAACAGAGAGACCGTTTGGAAGATCAGGATATGGAAAACATGGCAGAAGTTGAAGAGACGGACTGTGTTTCACCTTCTATTGGTGAGACAAGTCTACTTTTTTATTCTGATAGAATGAATGTATCTTGTTTGTTAGAAGATCAGGCCAGAGAGTTAGTCAGTAAGGTTATTTGTTCAGCCCAAAAATCTTTGAAATTTGGTGTTTTTGAAAATACTGACAATACCTCAGATTCTGAACCTCAGTCTAACACTTCAAAAATTCTGAAGAGTGATAGTGTTAAATCACATGATATAGTTAGGGAATTTTTGGCATCAGAAAAGGCAGTAAATCAAAACACATGTGAAATTAGTGAAAATAAAATGTTGAATAGATTCTTATCCATAAGTAACTTATTTAGTGGCCCAGAATCAACTAAAGGAAGAGAAATTGATCTCTGTCAAAAATCCTCAATTTCTGAAAAAGGAGCTGGACAATCTGATACTATAAACCTGGAGGAATCAGATACTATTCTACTAGCTGAAGACATGTTAGATGAAAGGGTAACAACACATTTATCTGTCAATAAGAACTGTAAGGAGACAACAGGAACAGAGGATGTGAATGATCACAAAATTGGGATAGATGACAAACCAAGTCTTTTATTAAATTTCAAATGGCCTTCATTTGTGAATGATGACAGCCATGCACCTGGTACATCTAAAAGCAGTTTGTCTGATAGTCTTGTATGTATATCTGAAAAAAGCTTCCCAGGGCATAGTAAAAGCACACCCCTTCCACTGTTAGAAATAGGGAAAGTACACAAGGATAATGAAGTAAATATAGGAAAAGTTGAACATATACCTTCCATGTTAGAAATGGGAAAAACAAACAAAAGGGATGCTGAATTGAATATTATCAAATGTGAAGTAGACCCTCCTATGTTAGATACAGAAAAAGCATGTAAAAAGGAAACTGAATTTAATATTACAAAAGTTGAATCAGAAACTAACATTTTTAAAGTGGAAGGAGTATACCAAATGGATGTTGAGCAACGTACTGAAAAAGTGGAGCAATTACCTGTCACTTCAGGATTGGAAAAAGCTTACCAGGTGAAGGATACTGGAGGGAATACTGGGAAAACTGAAGTGATGACTGTTGTGTCAGAAATAAAAAATAGCCACCAAAAGGATGCTGAAGGCGATGTTGTAAAGAGTGAACTGACACCTGTTATAGTAGAATTAGAAAATAATTACCAAAAACATGCTGAAGGGGATGTTAGCAAAGCAGCAGTAACATCTGTTATGTCAGAAGTAGAAAATAGCTACCAAAAAGACACTGAGAGGATTACTGAAAAGACTGAGGTGATAGCTGTTACATTAGAAGTGGAAGACATTTATCAAAAAGATGATGAAGGGGGTATTGCAGAGGCTGAGGTGACACCTGTAGAATTAGAAATAGAAAATTACCAAAAGAATACTGAAAGAGATACAGAAAAAACTGAATTGGCACCTATTACTTTAGATGTAACAAATATTTACCAAAAAGATGCTGAGGGGGTTACTGAAAAAATTGGGAGCTCCATGTTGGAAATGGGGGCTGCTTCCCAAAAGGACACTGAGGAGGTGATTAGGGATACTGCCATGGTATCTTTTGTATTGGATGCGAAGGAAACTCATAAAAGAGCTGCACCTGTCTCTTCCGAGATGGACAAAACTTGCAGGGGAGATGAAGACACTAATGGAATATTCGTGTCCATGCCTTCTAAGATAGGAATGGCAATAACATCCACAGACATTTCTTATGAAAGTATTGGGAAACATGAACAATTGCCCACAGTGACAGACATTGAGAAAACACACGGAACAGAACTGGAATTGACCATTACACAAGTGGAGGTTATGCCGTCTGCATTTGAAACTGAAAAGGCACCCCAAGAGTATGCTGAAGGAAGTACTGGAGAAGTAGAAGAGCTCACTGAAATAAAGGAAGGCTTGATACCGCATGCAGATAGACTTGTATCGCACTTCCAAGGGTATGAATCACCTACATTAAGTAAGGATTATGAGGGCTACCCTGCCTTAGCAATGCCACATTTTCAGCCAGAAAACACAGCAGTAAGGCTCAATAAAATAATGTCTATTTCTGCAGTGTGTGACAAAAGGAGAGATCAAGATTATAGTGATGGAAAGGAATCAGATTTAGCCTTTGTTTCTCAGGAAGAACAAGAAAATTCTTCTTTTACTATATTATATGAGGAACCCCTTCAAGATGAAAAGTATGCTTCTACAGAAGTAAGAGGAACACGGTCTGTCTTGTTTCCTGACATGTCTTCTGACAGTTTGCCTGTCTTGGCATGTGAAAGGTCTGAGAGTAGAACTGACCTTGTCCATCATTTTGAAAAAGATGCTAAATTAAGTGAGACGTTTGAGAGTAATGGTTCAGAAGTGTTCTTGTCAGTGGAGGCTAAACGGTACAAAATTTATCCTTTGGCTTTGAGTCCCATTTATGAGGATGATAGCTCACAGGAGGATATTCTATCCAGTGAGGTCTCACCTGGTCACCATGGCTCCACAAAATCAAGAGAGAGTGCAAAGCAGTCCTATTCTGTCTTATCACTTCTCCAGTCAGTGTCAGAGCGTTTAAAGATGAATTTTGATGAAGATGATAGACACGTGGCTGAAGAAGATGATGAAGAAGCATTGCCTACAGATCTCATAGCTCAAAAAAGGGAGCATGTTACTCTCCATATGGCAGACCCTTCTGCCACATTTTACCCTGATGATGATGATGGCCAGGAATGCACTGAAATTTGTAAGAATTCATATGCAATGTCAAATGAACCTACGTCCAATCTGCAAATTGGTCTATGGCCAGAAAAGACCTCCGTGCTACAAAAATCAGAGCTTACTTCTAAACTGCATTCTTCTTTAAAGAGTGTTTATCGTCAGTATTTGCAGACTTCCCAAACTTATCCCTCAGAAAAAGAAGCCAGATTTGGTGGGATTTTTCAGGAACCAGTGTCAAAATATTTTCGTGTTCAAGACAATCAAGACAGATTGAGCCCATACACAGAGGTAAGTTATTTTAATTACTAACTAGTGAAATACAGCTTTGGGTCATGAAATTATTTTAAAACTTACTTTAAAAAGTTAATGTTCTAGGGTTATATAAAGTTTGTTTTTTAAATCAGATTTGTTCTTCAGTTGAAATGTATCATAATCCATGTGTTTTAGCTGAACCATTACACTGAGAAAACAAAATTGCATAAATTTTCAAAAATTTAGCAGAGAAACATGTTATTTCAGTCTTAGTATTTTCTGACTAATTTAAGTGATAACATTCCATATTTCTAAAGGTATTGTATTTTCAAGAGTTACCACTATCCTTTTAGGTCATGTATCTCATGACAATAATTTGCATTTATTTGCTTGACCCCTCATACAAAGCAAAGTGACAAACAGCCTAATTTGAAGAAGAGTGGAAAAACAGTATGGCTCGAAAAGGCTTTGAAATTCACTTACATTTTTCTTTGGTTTAGAAGTATTTAATGTCTAATGTAGAATATTCATTGAGGCTAGGACTTTCCTTTTTTTTTTTTTTCTTTGAGACAGGGTCTCACTTTGTAGTTCAGGCTGGCCCAGAGCTCACTGTATAGCCCAGGCAAGCCTTAAACTCACCTACCCTCCTGCCTCTGCCTCTGCCTCTGCCTCCCAAGTGCTGGGATGAGCCACCACACCTGGCATTGTGGTATGTGGTGCTGATTGCTGGTGGGCGTGAGTCATCACTCCTGGTATTGTATGTGGTCATCAGGGATCAAACCATGGACCTGGTGCTTGCCAGGCAGGTGCGTGAACCACTGAGCTAAATCTCTGGCCCTCAGGGAATTTTCTTGAGGATTTCTAAGGCCTGTATCTTGACCTCAAATAGCCCAGAAGCAAATAGTAGTCATACTTAAATATCCACTAGTATATTATATGGTAAAATCATTTAAAAAGAAATCATCAGCTGGGCATGGTGGCTCATGCC
The DNA here is from genome assembly GCA_004025085.1 of Thryonomys swinderianus. Taxonomy (NCBI): domain Eukaryota; kingdom Metazoa; phylum Chordata; class Mammalia; order Rodentia; family Thryonomyidae; genus Thryonomys; species Thryonomys swinderianus. The sequence goes on along the minus strand of PVIC010009132.1, from coordinate 37,551 downwards.
TGTAATCCCAGCACTTGGGATGCAGAGACAGGAGGATTGCTGAGTTCCAGGCTTGCCTGGGCTACATAATGAGCTCAGGGCCAGCCTGAACTACAAAGCGAGACCCTGTCTCAAAAAAATAAAATAAAATAAAATAAAAAGAAATCATCAGATTTAAAATAATGATTCCCTTTGCCTACTAAATCAAATGGAACCTCTTCACCGTGTTTTTAAGGTCCTTGGGTTTTGTTTGGTCCAATTTTGCCTCCCCATTCATTCTCGGGCTGCCCACTCTGTATTTCCTACCATTGTACTTTTTCTTAAGGTGATTCTCTTCCTGGAGATCTTTGCTCTAGTGTCCCCAATCCAACCTGCCACTTTTTAAAACTCATTTAAGTACTATTTTTTTTAAGATGCTCTCATTACTACTTCCTCTAAGAAACCTTTTCTGAACCTTCTTGTCCTCTCACCTCACCTCCATGCTAGCCCCATTATTATAAACTGACATTTTCTTTTTATCTGTGCATTTAAATTAGTCTTTCCTTTAGAAGTTATTCAAGTTTTATCATCTGATTCCCCTGCATCTTTACTTCTACAGGGTAGTAATACCATATTATTTTTCTACGTATTTGTATTCTATTCTTTATATCTAGAAAAGGATTTGTACATAATGATCACTCAGTAAATTGGATTGACGATTGCTAAGAGTGTGAACTATATATCTCCTTCCACTGATATTTCTTAAGGCTTATGTTTCCCACCCCTCTTATTTCAGAATGTCAACAAACAAACTCTGAGATGTAACCCACGACCTGGGAAGGTAAGCATAACTTTCTAAAGTAGGCTGAGACAAAAAGTGAAAAATAGTGCTCGCTTCGGCAGCACATATACTAAAAAGTAAAAAATAAGTTTAAGCCTGGGGATTTAACTCAAGAGATACCACCCCTAGCTTGAAAGCACAAGGGCCTGAGTACCAATCAATCAATCACTCAATCAATACATAGTTTACTGTTAAGTTTGCAGCATTTAAGATAAATCCTTTAAACTGACTTAGAACATTATTTTCAACTCACAGATATAGCATATAAAGTAATGTTTGCTTCTATACATTTTAGGAGTTCTTGAAATTTTAAATGCATTCTTAAAATTATTGTGCCTATTATATGTTGTAGATGGTTATCTATGATCTCCATGGAAGTAAATATAAACAAGAGATCTACCGTAATGTTCCTGATGCTACAGCATGGACTTTTCCGCATGGAGTATTGATAAAAGTTGTAAGGGGCTGGTAAGATATTCCTCAAGAATTTATAATTTATTTTCTAAAATATCTTCTTGTATTTATGCTTTTTATATTTTATTTAAGTCATACACCCTTCTAGTTTTTTATAGACTATTCTTGAGGCATTATTAGTATTTTATTTAACTTGCTTCTTTACTACCTGTGGCAGAAAATACAGATTGAGTTTAGTACTTAAAGCCAGCCATCACAAGACCTAATATATATAATCTATATCATCCATGGTACTCTATATAACTGTACTATTAGCAAGCTAACCTTGGCAAGTAGACTTAAATACTTCAGTTGAATGAAGCATAACTTTGAAAATAAGTTCAGAATTTGTGGAATGCTAAGGAATGTGAAGGCTAAATAGAGTCATTTGTATAGCTGACATGCTCAAGAAATGAATTCCTTGCATAATCTAAAAATTAAGGAAAACTTCGCTTGTTATTTTGGAATGCTTGAGTTAGAATTTCTTTGTGCAGTATACAATGTTTAGCCCATAGTTTGTATTCATGTTGTGAGCAGTTTGACACCCTGTTGCCTTTATATCTATTATCCAGCAAAATTAGGGTAAAAGTGTATTTGGAATTATTAGAGTATTTTTAATATAAATGTATAGCTTGGTATATGAAATACACATGAAATTACACTTAGGATAAACATAGATATAGGTATAACATTGTAGTACTATTTCCAAGTTGTATACACTTTTTATTTCCTATTTGACTATTTGTCTGCATTTAAATTAGCCTATATTATTGTTTTAAGAATAGTGTTATGTAAAAAGTTCTAAAAGAGTTCTAAAATAAAATGGTATTATTGGCTAGTAGTGGAAGGTAGTCTAGTTTAAAAAATTTAAGTAGACAAAATATGATGTATGATCTAAGTATCATTTTTTATGCTTCCTTTCTTGGAAAATTAATATAACTGATCATTGCCCTTACATCTTTTTAGCTGGATTTTATATGAGAAACCATATTTCCAAGGACAGAAATGTGTGTTAGAAGAAGGAGAGAAGGTGTTAAATCGGGACTGGATTCTTCAGAACAGAAAGCATCCGCAAAGAAATTTTGTATTGGGTTCTGTCAAACGAGTCCTAAAGGTAACAAAAATGTTAATTTCTTCCCTTTTTTTCTTTTCTTTTCTTTTCTTTCTTTTTTTTTTTTTTTTTTTTTTTTTTTTTTTTTTTTTTTTTTTTTTTTTTTTTTTTTTTTTTTTTTTTTTTTTTTTTTTTTTTTTTTTTTTTTTTTTTTTTTTTTTTTGAGACAGGTTCTTGCTTTGTAGTTCAGGCTGGCCCTGAGCTCACTATGTAGCAAGCCTTGAACTCAGCAATCCTCCTGCCTCTGCCTCCTGAGTGCTGGGATTACAGTGTGAGCCACCACACCTGGCCCCTTTTTTCTTTTGTTTTGTTGGATTATTAGAAAGTGAATCCACCAATGAGCTCCATTTCTGCCCCCCAATTTTTATATTTTCTCATGTAGTAAAGCTGTGATATAACCTAGCAGTTCTTAGCAATAGTTGCTAATATTTGTACCAGTTGTATTAATTTTCACTATCATATTGATCATTTTTAAGTTTAGCCATATCAAATATTGGAGTGAATAGTAATTTCTAAACTTTGAATTGAGGTGGCACATAAAATGGCACATGATGTACTTACTATGTATAGATTTTTGTACTGTTAGAATATGTTATCCAGAATCTTTAGGAAAAAAAAGCTAATATTTCTTCTTTCTAGTTTGGATTACTATTATTTGGTACAGCTGTATGTGTGCACATGTGTTTGAGTGTGTACGAATGTGCCAGGGTATATTAAAGAAGGATTAAGAGAGGATGCTAAGTTGATTTTTTATTTTCTCCTTAAAACCTGCTGTTGAGGAAGGTTCCCAGTATAGTAAAATATTTTGTGAGAAATTCTGTGGTGTTTTAGGAGGAGGAGTACATTATTGATAAAGGTACATCTCAGATAAGGACAGAATTTCCTCTCATTTTCTCATGTATTCTTAACTTTTCTTTCAGCAGTAACATGATATATGACATACTACAGTCACTCATGAGTCAATCCTGGATGCATAACATTTTTTTCAAGATATTGATATATATTTTTAAAAATATAAATGGAGGTAAAGCCTATCATGATTTGATTGATGTTATTATTAGTAGCTATAGATAAAGCAGAAAAATTAAAGACAGCACATAGAAAAATTTAAGTTATCATAAAAGCTTATCTCCATGTATTGTTCCTGAAACAAAACTGAAGAACTGTATAGTAAATAAATACTTATGTCTCCCTTTAAACGTTGTATGACAGTAGGCAGGGAATAGAAACAAGCAAGGTAAGGTCCAGGCCCCTTGCTTCAGGTAGCTAAAGTCTGACTAGTAACACCTGGGTCCCCTGACAGTAAGACTGGGGAAGTCCTCCACACAGCACCAAGTGTGCACAGGGAAGAGGCACTTTGCCTCTTAAAGAGTGATGCCTCACCTGGAGGAGGTGACACCTGATTGGAATCTTGAAAAAATAAGGAGGGGCTATCGTGGGAAATATGAGGTACTTCCTGGGAGGGCCATCCTTGTCACACAAGGAAGAAGCATTGATGTCTCACTGGTAATGCAGGGAGATGACAATGGCTAAAGCAAAGAGGGCAGTGTCTACTATTAAAAGATTTTCTATGACCAGTTCTGTGAAGAGCATTTGAGTGATTAATTGGCTGATACTGGAAATGCTTTGAAATAAATAGTTTGTAAATGGAATCTCTTGGGATGTGTATAACCTATGCTTTTGTTCCTTCTTGTGAATATCAGGTACTAAAATAAGTTTTGTGGGAAAACATTAAGATTCAACAATTAACCACCCTCCTAGCCCCTCTAAAATCAAATAACAGTCACATCAACCAAATTTAATCTGGTGATGCTAGATATGTGAACATTTGTTACAAATATTGTTTGCTTAGAATATATAAGAAAAAAATCATGCTCATATTTTTCTTCTGTTTTTTAGAGTCATTTTGTTTTTTAGTTGCAATTTTAGTGCTCAAATGCCTTGAGCAAGCTAACAGCTCTGTGTAGGGAAGGAAAATACAATTATTAAGTATTAAACAGAGAAGTTATTAACACTTTTACCTATTTTATAAAGAAAGTATCTGGCATCAAACTGCTTCCCTTTTCTCCAGCCTTGGGAGTAGGCCAGTAAACTGTTTATTGTTGTTTGGTTATTACAACATATCTTCAGTTACTAGTGTTTGAAGTCTGTCTTTCAAGAACTATTTAAATTCTCAAAAATATGCTATTTCTGGAATAGCTACCATGAAGACAGAACATAATAAATTTTTTTCCATCAGCTAAAGTAAAAATTGGCCTTCTAGTAAGGATAGCTGAAAATATATGTCTTCTTATTCTCATTTATTTTCATTTTTTAGACTGTCATTATGCTTTTACTGCTTTGCTGTTTCTTTCTATATTGTAGACATGAATGGCTCTTAGCTTTTCCCTTTTAAAGTACACCACCCAAACATTGTTTGTATAATACAATACAGAGGAAATTTGTTTTCGTGAGACACTTAGTTATGTATTCTGTTACTGTACCTCAGATCTCTGGGGGAACATTTAATATGGCAGTATTTGAAATAATGTTACTAGGACACTCTTATTAATAGCATACAAAAGACAATTGATGGTTGACAGGTGACTGTTCTGAACTGTTCTGGCTATTCTGGAAATGAAATTTAAAAAGGAAATACATTGTTATATTTTAAAGGAGATTTTAAGTTATCCTTTCTTAGTGTATTTAATTTTATAACTAACATTCTGAAAATAAGATGTGTAGATTTGCTTGATTTTATATATACTTTTTAAGAGAAGTAGTATAGTGTATACGGCCTAATAGTATACAAGTGTGTGGTATTACTTTAATAGTCTGTTTATATTCAGCATTGTTTTTTGGCTTAAACAACATCAATTTGGAAAGGTAATTGTGACATTACATTCTAGTAACATTTGAGTTTTAGGTTCTAAACGAATTATATGTAAATGCTGAAGAGTATTTTCATATTCTCATTAGCATCCTAAATTGCTTCACATCTATGTGAGAATGATTGATACCTAAAGAGTTTAAAAATTTAAAGAATTTAAAAATTACAGAATTTATAATAAATATATAATTGGTCAATTTGTAGTACCTGCTACCTGTTATTAATTATATCATTAAAATATATTTATTTGAGTTTCAAAATGCCATAGGTGGGAATTATGCTACTGAAATTTGAGTAGTATAATATAAACCATCATTAGAACTGAGCTAGTATGTTCAGACAGAAGGGTATCTAATTTCAGAGAAGGGGAAAATAATTGAAATGTTTAATTTCCTCAGGAAGAATTAGATTTGTTTTATTAGTACAACTTGAGTGTGGAAAATTTACTGTTAGTTGAGTTTATGGAAACATCTACAAAACTTACAGAGGCCAGGGTGGGAATAGAAATAGCATGGTGACCAATAAGACTGCAGAGCTGTGAGAAATGAATGTTAAAGGCAAAAATACATATTTGATGTGATTAGGTCTTGAGCCCAGAAGTATCATGAGGAAAACATATTCTAAGATATGTAAAAAATAGCTTGTGTTTGACTGGTAGTTGTGATGGGGGCCCTTACTAAAGTTTGGAGAAAGATGCATAAATGAAATTTTAAAGGCAAGTTTCACAGAACATTGTAATAGTGAGTGCTTAATACTAAGACTGTGATAGTGTATGGTTAAACTTCCTAATACTTCATCAAATCTTACACTAAAAAAAAATCGAGTAGGAGTAAGAAAACAGATTTCCTTTACCCTCACCTCTAATTCCTACTTCTTTTGTCAGGGTAAATTAGGTAAACACACTGAAGGGTTAGTAACTGTGTTACTTACTTTTTATGACCCCCATGAGATCAGTTTTATTTAACTCCCTTCCTCTCTTGTGGCTTTGTTATGCCTCTAAAAAGGAAGGCTTATGGACCTTTGGCACTCAAATCTTTTGGTAATTCTGAATGTTACTAATGGAATAAGTATTTAAAGAACAAAGGAAAAATTGGGACAATAAGTTTTCCATCCATAATATTTATAATTTTCATGTTTACTTATTAGAAAAACTTATTTTAAACAGTGATTAAGGAACAACAGTATTTCCTTTATTCTGTTTTTGTGAGGAAATTCAGTAGAACAATGAGAGTAATTGTAACTATAAATCCAGGATGTTGAGAATACTAGTCTCTGTGTCTCAAGATGATTTCAAAGTCAAATTATTCTTTTTTTTTTTTTTTCAGAATTGCAGCATTCCAGAGATAGAGCTTCATCCACAAACTGACCCAGCATCTTGTCCTGTGTACATACAGAGAGCAGTTCCTGATGTGGAACAACTAAACATCTCTAAATCTGTGTCCTGCACTGTGAAATCAGGCATGTATGTATCAGTTTGTCTTTATTATGATGACTGATACCTATATGTGTTAACTGTGTGTTTCTGAAGTTTTAGTCAATTAGTTTCTGATGCACCTAGATATCCCAGAAAGACAAGGCTTATAGATCTTGTCTTTCTGTGGATCCGATTAAGACTTTGTTATGTGACTCACAGGAACAAGTATAGAATACTCAGGCATAGTTTTGATAGATTGACTTATCATCCCACACATTTTGAAACTGAGAAGTAAACACCTATCTCTTGCCTAAAATTCTGGAGCCTGAGCTATTTACAGGATGTCTTAAGTGTTATTGCTTTCCAGTGCTAATCATGTATCCCTTTTTGCCTTATTACTCCTCTTTTCCTGAAAGCAGGCAGAGTTCAGTTCATGTTATAGATGAATGATTTGCCCCAGGCTATTAGCTGGTTGGCACTGACTTGGTACTAGGCCTCTCTGATTCCACAGGTTATCTGTAGGGACTGTAGTTCTAAGTTCAGTAATAGTTCACTTCCAGATAGGCTCAAAATAAAACTCTGAGATGTCTTGCTGAGTGCATCCTCTTCTGTCTTTCACTGCTTCTGTCTGCTTCAGTAATGGTTGTTGTACAATCTGGGGTCACTATAGAATAAGTTTGTCATCTCTGACTACTAATTAAACTCTTGAACAGACTTCATAATTGACCTTATTCATGAGAAGTATATAGAATTATCACACTTACCTGGGAGATATATGGATCTTTAAGGAATCTTATATTCCATAGTGTTTCTGATGCAGCCAATAGAAGCAGCAATATTTCTAACAATATAGGTCAAAATATAAAATGCCTGGTTTATTCCCTACCTGTCATTGTGCCAGTTTGAAAAATAAAATGAGCTTTGTTGGGATGGTTTTGAATTTTCACTTATGTTCTGCTTGAATTAAAGGTACTTTATATTTTAGACATTACAAAATTTAAGAAAAGTAATATCTAGTGTTATTTGATAGTTAGCTCCATTCTCTTGGAAAATATTTTGTTAACTCTTGTTATGCTGTTTTGCTAACTCCTTTGGGTATGTTTTACTGGATAATACAGCAATGGAGAATTTTTCTTTTCCTTCTTGGCAGCCCTTTTTACTCTTAGAAAATCAGACAAAAGTATTACTACTTAACCAACATTTATTTCTTATTCAGTTGGCTTGCCTATCCAGAGATTAATTTTAAGGGTCAAGCTACAGTTTTAGAGGAAGACCATGGGCTCTTTGAGATTTCTGCAACAGAAATGAAGTCATTGCATCCACTTCAAATGGTAAGCAAGTTAAAAAAGAAGCATGTGTTTTTCGAAGTACACACGAATCCAAAATTAACTGCGATGATTGTTTATTCATCTCAGGAAATAAATATTTTCTACTGAATTGATAAACTGTTTATACATTGTTTTTCTATTTATATTGTAGAGACCATCTGGATTTACTTTATCTTTTGGCAAGTTTATCACAGAACATGCAATTTCCTTATTCTGTGAAAACTCTAGTTATTTAATAAAGATTTGAATGTGTTTTGTTGGTATTTACTAGAAGATTACTTGTACATTAGATTCTTCTACTTCAGTAATGAATGATAAGCTCAGCATTAATAATAAATGGGCAATTCTGTCAATGTTTGCTTTCCTTAAAGATAATACTTGTCTGCAATATTTAAATTTTTTGTTTGCAAATCTCTTCTAAGTGGCAAACTATTCCAACTAAACTTTGGCTGTGTATTAAAATATTTTGCTATTCTGTGCCTTTTAAAACAATAGAAACCAGGACAAATTAAGAAATTTTAAGAAATACAGTGTCAAGTAGTATTTGATATAAGAAAATTACAGAGTTAGGGATTATTTTTTAGGTGTATAATTTGATGTCAAAAAGACATGAAGCATGATTTTAAAAAAGTATTAATAGAACTTGGAAGTTCTGGATAGCTCAAAACTCTCTTTAGTTTTGCAAGTAATTATAGAATGATTCTACCAGATGTGATTTCTAAATTTACTGAAAATTCCACTTTTATTTGAGTCATTATGCAGTAACATTAAACCTTTAATTCATTGTCTATATTCAAAGACAATATATATATTAAATATATATTCAAAGTCTAACCCTCAGTCTTCTTCCTCATAGTTGTAATCTGGAACCTTTTTAAAATTGACCACTCTACATTGATAGAAATTCACCTGAGTTGGTTTGACTACTGTAGTTCTGTACTTAAATTTAAAATTTATACGTAACTACGTAGGTAGGTGTTGCACATTCCTATAATTCCAGCACTGAGGGGGCTGAGCCAGGAAGATTGCCACCAGTTCAAGGCAAGCCTGCCCTACGTAGCAAATTTAAGGCTAGCCTGAACTATATATAGCAAGACCTCATCTTTAAAAAATATTTCTTTTGTATGTAACTTAGTTTTACTGGTATATAGATTTCATTAATTAGATTTTGCTTAATACATATTTGACACTTAGTTCCTTTAAAGTACTACAAATATTTACATATTTAATGTTTCAACGTCTTGTCATCTTTAGGGTGGTCTAAAAGTGGAAATGCCTATGAATTTAAAGGTAAGTCTTGAACTAACTTATAGTATGCTAAAAAGTGACTACCAAGTTTTAAGTATTATAAATTATTAGAAAAAAACAGTTGCCTAAATATATGATAGTATCTAGCTAATACATGTTAAGAAGTGACTGAGATAATGTTTCCTAAGGGCCATGAATGGCATGAGTCAGTATACAACGATGGAAGTCAGTACCGTCAACTCCCCCAAATCTAAGGACCTATATACTCTGGCAAGGTGATAGATTGAGTAGGGGGCATTGTTGAAATAGCAGCTAGATATTTGATGGTGATACCTAGCCAGTATTTAACAGTGATACTAAAGAATTAGATCAAGGCCAATGAGGATTGCATAGCTCCCATCAGGTAAATGTAGTTTCTAAGTCTAAACACCTGAAGGGAAGAACTGAGGCAATAAACACTAGGTAATAAAACACTGAGAATGGAGAGGAAGAAAGAATTATGAAATGTCTATAAAGCGAGATAGGCAGAAAATCGGTTTGCTGAGCAAAGATGTGGGTAGCCTTTTTATATGTCACAGTGACACCTCTAGCCAGAAGCAGGTATGGAAATAAGGATTCATCTATCTTCTCCTCCTCCCAAACCAGACACAAGTCCTCCAGGCCTCCCATTTGTTGGCTTTCTTCTGTATGAGAATTTATTGCCATTTTATCAATCACATAGGGAGAATCTTTTTAAAAATTTAGCTGTCAGGGCCAGAGATTTAGCCCAGTGGTTCCAGCACCTGCCTAGCAAGCGCAAGGTCTCTGGTTCAATCCCTGGTTACTATATACTACAATAGAGGTCGTGTTGACTCACACCTACCAGCAATCAGTACCACATACCTCAGTGCTGGCCGTGGTGGCTCACACCTGTAATCCCAGCACTCAAGAGGCAGAGGCAGGAGGACTGCTGAGTTTGAGGCATGTCTGGGCCACATAGTGAGCTCAGAGCCAGCCTGAACTACAAAGTGAGACCCAGTCTCAAAAAAGAAAAAACGTATGCAGGACATGGTGGCTCACGCCTGTAATCCCAGCACTCGGGAGGCAGAGACAAGAGGATTGCTGAGTTTGTGGCGGCTTGCCTAGGCACCATAGTGAGCTCAGGGCCAGCCTGAACTACAAAGCGAGACCCTGTCTCAAAAAGCAAAAAAAAAAAAAAAGAAAAAACTTAACTGTCAGAGTGTGTCTATTATAATTTGTGTGTTAGAATCGTGTCTATTTAATTTTTAAAAAAATACTCAGGCTGGGAATTTAGCACAAGTGGTACCACACCTACCTTCAAAGCACAAGGGCCCGAGTTTGATCCCTGGTACCACCAAAAAAAAAAAAAAATACTCATGCCTGGCCTCCACACTTAGAGAAGCTATTTTGACCTAAAATGTGAACAAAAAGTTTCAGAACTTTCCAAGTATTTGGAAATGTAATCAAAGGTGCAAACTACTGATCCAATAGATGCAGAATTAGTTGTGACACTTCCTGAGTGACCTCTTTCTCAGTTTCCTAGTCTGGCCAGTCAGAACATCAAGTATGACAGGCTTGATCTTCTTTGGGCATTTGTACTTTGACAGATTATACACATACATAAATTGATTGGTTATTATAAATAATGACAATTTGAAAATTGTTGTATATTAACATTGATGATGTCATAATGGTTTACTTATCTAAGAAATACTGTCTTATGTAATTTGTTATCACATGCAACATGTATTAAACACATATAAAACTTTAACACTTCAAATGTAGCCCCATGAAAAGTAATATGTGAAATAGTGAGATCTGTATTCTATTTTTTTTACTCTGTATAAAATTATCAGTTTTTAAGGTAGAGACAGGAGTATTGCTGAGTTCGCGGCGGCTTGCCTAGGCACCATAGTGAGCTTAGGGCCAGCCTGAACTACAAAGTGAAACCCTGTCTCCAAAAAGCAAAAAAAAAAAAAAAAAAAAAAAAAAAAAAAAAAAAAAAAAAAAAAAAAAAAAAAAAAAAAAATCAGTTTTTAGAAATAAGAATATCTTTTGTGTCAGTGTATTTAAGCATATAGTCTTATTCCCAAGGTGTTGGATTGTCAGTTGTGTTCAAATTATTCCATTAGCCATTAATTGGACTAAGTGATAGAGTGTGGGTAGTTAACAGTCTTATTACTGTTATTGCATCCACAAATTTGGGGCAGCTCGTTAATAAGTAAGAACAGCACAGTATTTTAAAACTATTATACTGAGCAACATTTGAAATAAATAACTTTATAATAGTATAATATAATAGTAAATTTTTCTTAGCTCATTACACTCTTCCCAAATTTGAGTTAAACATCCAGTTAACAAAACTCATAATTTTTCAGTTCTTATTTTTAGGAGACGTTATGTTAAATAAAAAATTTGCATATCTATTTTTTCTCAAGTAAAAGTAACAAAGAAGTAGTGTGGTACAAGATATTATTATGGTTTTAGGGTACAATTAGTGTTTTGTTCTATTCTGCAACCTTTAGAACATTTTTATTTCTTATAAGGTACATTTATAGTAACCTCAAAGCCCAGAGCTAAATGTATAAAAATAATTCAGGGATCAGTTATAAGAGACATTCCTAGTATTGGAGTGACCAAACAATGTAATTATACCCCAGTAGATTAATATGAGAAAGGCATATTAAACTCTTACCTTTATAAAAACTCCCAAATTCCTTGTATCTGACAATGTGCTATGCTGTAAAAGTATATTAATGAAAAAATAAAGTGTTTTATATATGTTGTGGTTTTAGTGTCAAGTAATACTATGTGTCTATTCTAACGTATGAATGCATTAAATTTTTTTCATATTTTTCAGGTTATTATATATGAAAAGCCTCACTTCCATGGACAGGCAAAAGAGTTTAGTGAACATATAGATTCTGTCCCAAACTTTTTAAAAAGTAATGGAGACTTTCATGGAATTGGGTCAATTCGTGTCATTGGTGGAGTGTGAGTATTATATTTTCAGTATTTGACTTCAGCAATTAACTTTTGCAGATTTTCATGCAAGCAGCCAGCCTTAATCTAAAATGTATACCCCTTTTGTAAGATCAGAAGCAAAATATATTTTGGGGAGTTTCTATAAAACTTACTGGTACTTAAAGATTTTGAGAAAGAAACTATATTTTACCTTTGACACTTCACTTAGCATTTTATACATATTATAAGACCTAAGAATTATAAAATAAAATTATTTTTTCTAGGTTATGAACATGAATAATACCCTAGTTTTTTGTGATGAGTGAGTCCTTTCTTATCAAAGAAACAGGTCTTGGTAGTATGTTTCTGAAGTCAAGATTTCTGATGACATTATCTCTGCACTGCTTTTGCGAAAGCCTTTTAAGAACCCCTGGGTAGAAACACAAGGGTAACCGCCATTGTTATCATCTCAATCTCAAAGAGCAGTTACTGGAGCAGAAATACTAGAAAACTGAGACCAGTCTTTTTATGTTCACGTCCTAGCTGAGACATAAAACCATGAATAAGACTTCAAAACTTACTAGCTTTTATCAGTCCAGTACTAGAATCTCATCTTGTCAGAAGTGATCTCTTGTCTCTTAACACATCGATTAATTTGGAATGTTGGTTTGCTTTAACTTTAAACATTGATATCTCTTGGTATTTACTGTAGCATAATGTAACTAGGTCATTGTACTTTCTCAGTGATGCTACTGAAACATTTTCTTGATAGACCTTAAATAATTTACTTAAGGTCACTTAAGTGTCTTTATGAGCAGAGCTGAAGATTTAACTCAGTGGTGCCACTCCTTGCCTGGCAAGTGCAAGGTCCTCAGTTTGATCCCCAGTTTCGAAAAAAAAAAAAAAGTCTATAAGTACAGCTGGGTGTGGTGACACATGCCTATAAACCCAACCCTTGGGAGATGAGGCAGAAGGACTGCTTGGAATTCTAGGCCATTTGAGCTACATAGTGAGTTCAAGGTCAGCTTTGAACAAAGGAGATCTCTCAGCCCCCAAAAACAGACCATCCGAGAGTCTATATGTACAGATTTAGAATTTAGTTTCGGGAATAAATTAAGCTGATGGCCATACCAGCCAAAATGAAAATGTCAGAGACTATAGTGTGATAGATATGTAGTCCATGCTGATACTTTGTCTGACACACTAATAATCATTTAATTATTCTTGAATTTTAAAAATTTACTTGGGGTTAAATAAGGTTTGCCTAAACACATTTTCATTGTGATGTATTTATTTGTAGTCTTCACTGGTTTGTGAACACACATGCATCTTGTTTACCCTGATATAAAAATATTTTTGCCTTTTCCTCTCTTTGGGATCTAAATGTTTTTCCCATTGACTGAATAGATATAAAACTAGTTTTATGGGTCACAGAAAATTATCTGGTAAAATTCAGTGTGAGGAATATTGTTTCCATCCAAGTTTTTTACAACTAGTCTGTAATGCAATAAGCAGATTTCCATTTTTATATGACAATTGCAGGAGAAAAATGTTCCCACTTAAACAGATGACTTCATTATTTTGTACTATTTCTACCATGTTTTTGCTTTTTTAGCTGTTTAGTTTTAACTGTAGATAGTATATACTGCTTCTCATTGCTATCCTTATGGGAAAGATCTGATGAAAGTAAGATTGATGTTGTTTCATCAGGTAATATATATTTAAACATCCCAAAGAGACATGTATATTGAATCTTGGTCAAAATTTAGTTCTGATAAAACTAAGTCTGATACAAAGATTTCTGAGAAACAGAATTTGTAAGTTTTCTGTGCAATTAACTTTATAGTAGTTTACAAATGTTAGTCTCTCCACATATTAGAAATTTATTAAGACATATAAATATGTTTATAGGTTTATTACAGTGCACATGGACACCTCATCCTGTACGTTACCATAATACATTTCGTACAAAGCAATGGAAGTTTAATGATTGCTAATATAGTAGTGTTATTTCGTGCCTTATAAAAATAATTTTTTGGAATTTTTTTAAATCTTCACAATTGCAGTAGGAGTGGAGAAAAGAAAAACAACAGAAGGCAGTCCTCATAGGCTTCACTTTGTCAAAATCCTGAATTGAGAAGTTAACCCTGGAGTTCAGAGTAGTCATCTGCCCCTGAGTGGCAGTGGTTTCTCCCTAATTGGGCAGTCCAGCTAAAGCCCTGTTTAACCAGACAACATGCTTTATGAACCATCTATGTTCACACTGCATTAGATACTGTCGATTACCCCATAAAAAGTTAAGTTTCACAAAGGAGCTTAACAATTAATATTGTTACTGATGTCCTTACAGATGCTTTTAGATTAGAGGTCTGGAAACTTGTGTCCCTGAAAAATACTTTATGATCGTACTTCCTGTTCCCATGATCCTCACTGATGAAATGGTGGGAACGTTTTCCTCCCATAAGTATTTACAGAAAAAGCAAATACATATAAGGGCACCAGGGATAGTACTAGCTCAGTTACATTTCTTGACTCATTTTGGTAAAACCGCCTGTATTGTGTTTTTTAATTGGTACATTTTATTGGTATATTATATGTACCCATCCCAAAATACATTCCACATTGAGAATATATACCAGTATATGACACAACTTAATTCTCATTTTTCCCCTTTCCTTACCCACCTTACCACCCCCTCCCTGCCTCTATATACATCAGTTGTATTGTGTGTTTTTTTTTTAGTTTCATCCTAGTCAGAGGTTCCTTTGGCTTAAAGCCTTAGTGAATGTTTAATGTAATAATCATTCTACAATTACAGAAAAGCTAAATCAGAAAATAAGAATGATTATCTTTGGATCTTAGTGTGGGTTCATTAAGTTTTCTCATTGGCTGTATTTGCCTTTATTACTTTTGCTTGGCAAAATCTTCTCTGATCATTTTGAGATGGGGCAAGGAATCATGCCATGAATATTTAATGAGCTTACTCTTGTAATTTTACAATTAACCTTTTGGGAAAATCCTCCAAACTATAAAAATTATTGATGTATGAAGTATATTCTGTTTGTTGTTATAAATGGAAGTAAAGCACGTGTTGCTTTTTAGAATGGAGATAAGATTAATTTTACTTTACCCTCATTTTTCTCTCAGTTTCTTTCTTGATTAGTTTTATTAATGACTCAGTTGAGTGTCTTCTGTATTCCTAGGTGGGTTGCCTATGAAAAAGAGCATTTTAAAGGCCAACAATTCCTGCTTGAAGAAGGAGACTTTGAAGATAGTAATGATTGTGGGGCATTAAATGGCCCCATCCTGTCTTTCCGGTACTTACAAGCTGTGAGTTAGCTTCCTTAACCATAATTTTCTACCTATTTTATCTTTTCATGAAAACTGGACATGATCACTACAGAACATGAGGTTTTTTAAAATAAATTTTATTTTATTTTATCTTGTTCTCCTTCTCCCCTCCCTATGTACAAAAGCTTTCTGTTTTTCCTTCTTTTTACTTTGTTCTTATTCCTTCCTTCTGCCTCTCTCCTCCCTTGTTCCCCATTCATTTGAACACTTTGTATAATATTTCTAGCACACTGAGACCATTGAACTGACCTGAACCTGACTTACCTGGTTTTCATAACTACATGATTATTATACAATATATCTTTTAAACTTTTTATCCATCAGTTCTGTAATCAGTTTTAGAGCACTTACTTTCTCAGCAGTATTGTGCTAGGTGTTAAACATGTAGAAGCCAAACAGGCAATCTGGTAAGGAAGATAATGATTAAATAAATGTTTGATATTGTTTATGACTGGGTTAAGTATACAAAATACCCAGAATGAAGCCAGTTGGTCAGTTACTCATGTGGAATAGCTAGGGGCACATGGGTGAGTGCTGAGGAGAAATTTTATATTAAAAAGAGTCACCTCAGTAGAGATTCCCAGGACAGTGTGAAAGGCAACAGTAGGTGCTGTTTAGTAAGAAATGAACCCATGTTAATGTGTAAAATCTAGATAATGTATGAGCCATTGACTTTAATTGAGGATGATTTTGCTCCTTGCAGGAAATTTAACAAATATCTAGGGATATTTGGATGGTCATTCTGGGGAGGTGGGATGCTGGTATCTAGTGGGCAGAAACTAATGACCTTGCAGTATGAAAGACATTCTCCAACAGTGAAGAATTTCAGAGCCCAAAATGCTTCTAGCGCTGAGCTTGAGAAACCCTCATGAAAGTGAAACTGTGATGTGTCTGGACAAAAAGGCAGTTAGATGTTAGAACTTTGAGGAGATGAGTTCAGAGCCAGTTAATGAAGGGTCTATTAACGTGTTAAGAAATTCAGATTATTTTTCTTGGCTTGACCAAAGCCCTTGGTGCTCACCCTTTAGGTGTAGTGAGCATGAGTAATCTGTAAAGGTTTAGAAAAGTTTTGATGACAGTATTGAGGAAGGGGCTGGGAAAGGAAGATGAAGCTGGAGAAGAGGGGTCCAGAAAGTTATAGGACTCCAGATAGAAGTAGATAAAAACCACTGAGAGGAGATGGATGCTAGAGACGTCTTACAGTTTCAGTGCTTATCAAATGTTGCTGATTTTTCTGACCAACGTAGTGGACTTTGTAACAAGAGGGACCTGTATCATTTTTATTCAAGAGTTAGCACTGCGATCTCTTCTCCAATCATCTTTACCCATATAAACTCTAAACCAGTGGCACCAAACCTATTACACATACTTTATTTGGCTTTCTGTTAATACAAAAGATGTTATTATGAGGTTTTGAGGGTTCTTTTGATTTTTTTTTCTTTCCCTAAACTAAAACCTCATTATTCAGGTTTAATTACTACATTGGGACTTAAATAAATTTGGGGTTGCTGTTTGGACACTTGTCTGTAAAAGGTTGCCTAAACTATCTGGAATGGTCTTTGACACCCTCCATGAGAGAAATGGTGTAGTAAGTGATCGTGAGATCAACATCAGCTGTAGGTGAGCACAGACATTGTGTTCTTCGTCTTTTAGGTTTCTGTTTTCCATGGCTAGCAGCAACCCTTTTACAACCCCTCCCCCCCACACAAACTGTTAAACAGGAGGAACAGGAAGTAGGGCAGATGCTCAGAAAACAAAGAAGCATTTTACTTTTCATATGATCCTTCTCAGTAAGAAAATGAATCAGAAATAAGTTCTGAATGAAACATAAGACAGTTCACTGGATCCAGTGGTAGAAAATGTGAAAGTGAATATTATAACTACCATATATAGCCAAATAACTAGAAGATATTTGATATAAACAAGATATTTAATAACATACACTAGAAAGATGTGTATATAAAGCATTGTTAATCTTTGCTGTTTACAAAAATTGAAGTCATATACAAAAATGATGACACAATTTTTATGTAAATAAAAATGTCCTTCAAAAAATTTCTCTTCATTGGGTTTTTTCCAAAGGTTAAAATATTAGTTGTTAGCTCATAATCCTAAATTTATCAACTACTTATTAATGGGTTACTTGTATATGTTCTCTAATAGTCTGCAAACACTATGATGTAGAGACCAATATGATACATCTTTCCCATACAGGACCAGAGCATCTTAGAGGTTAGGTATCGTGCCCCACTGTTGTGCCAGGTCAAAGGGCAAGTCTGTTTTGCTTTATAGCCAGTCAGACTTAAAAAAGTACTTAATGTGCCGGGTGTGGTGGCTCATGCCTGTAATCCCAGCACTCAGGAGGCAGAGACAGGATTGCTGAAATCGGGACTTGCCTGGACTACATAGTGAGCTCAGAGCCAGCCTGAACTACAAAGCAAGACCCTGTTTCAAAAAAAAAAAAAAGTACTTAATGAAAAACTGAGTATCATTTAGTAAAAGGCTTATAGCAGTTCATTTATAACTTAATCATACAAGTATTTTACAGATCAATATATGTATATAATGAATTATACTTGATCTCCAGACATTTTTCATAATGAAATTACATTATGATGTTCATAGTGTAATTGTGTTCAGGTATGTTCAGATGGTTTTTACTAAAGCATATCTGTATTTAGACAACACAAAATTCATATATGTTGTCAAAATGCTTTAAATACTTGCTCATCAAGTTATTTTGAAAAATTGTGTATTCTTCTGACATAGCATTTAATTGGAAAGGCATTTTTTAATGGCACATATTTGCAGTAGCAATTACGTTCATTGTAGGGAGTTGGTGTGTATACATAACACATTTTAATTCTTTTCTAATTCACTTCTTGTCTCCTTGCTTCTTTACCCCTTCTATCTCTTGGTTCCTTGCCTTTTCCAAAAAGTTGTCTGTGTTTCCTATTACTTATCTTTTATTTTGGTCTTTAATTTATTTATAGTTTGAGTTTCTCATATAAGAGGAACCAGAGAGTATTTAAACTTGTGTGTCTCAAGGTAAGCACTTGTGATTGTGATAGCCCTAGTGAGTTAATAGGTAGAGCTGATGTGAGGCATATTTTCTGCTTACAAACCAGTATATTTACAACTCACAATTGAAGTAATATAAAAGACAACAAGACAGAGAGAAAAGCTGTTTTCAAATGTCCTGACTCTAATACACAGAACACTCTGGATTTACTAAGGTCAAATACCGGACATTTCCTTGGAGATAATGTGATCTGTGTCGTGGAGAGCTTTGGAGAGGGCAGGCACAAATGTTCCCAATTCCAAATGAGTCACTTGGATATACTGATTTGGAATAGATTTACTTAAGAAAGGAAAGAGACTGAAAGAAATACACCAAAACTTAGGCTTCAAGAGTTAAGGAATTTTTATTTCTTGGCTCCAGTAAAACTTTTCTGGTTTTTCTTGTTTTTCTCAGTTTTATACTTACTTGCTTAACTTTAGATTTGCTTTTGCTATGATTTTCAGATTGTGGGCCACTTTCCATACTTTCCTTTACAATTAGAATTAATCAGATAGTTTGTGAGTCTCAGCAACTTATCAACTGGTGACTACATTTTTTGTTTGTTTCCCTTTTTTTTAATTACCATCACGTTTTTTCTTGCCCCTCATTACTCACCCTCCACCCCATTTCCCTTTGAATGTTTTCCATTTCACAATATCCATCATATATTCTAAAGCTCATTAACATCTTCAGATTTTCATACCAGAGAAAAGATACACTATTTACACATCTGTGACCTGTTTATTTTACTTATGAGTATGTCATGTCCTGAAGGTACACCCAGTTGAGTGTAAATGACTCTAACTTATCATTCTTTAAGGCAGAATAATACTCCATTTTATAGAAAAACCACATCTTTACCAGTCTCCAGTTGATGGGCATTTAGGTTGTTTCCAAGATTAAGCTATCACAAACTGACCTGCTATGAA
Organism: Thryonomys swinderianus; assembly: GCA_004025085.1. NCBI lineage: Eukaryota > Metazoa > Chordata > Mammalia > Rodentia > Thryonomyidae > Thryonomys > Thryonomys swinderianus. The sequence continues at coordinate 18,024 of PVIC010009132.1, read as the reverse complement.
TATGGATGAACATGTGTCACCTTGATATGATTCTTTTAATTCTTTTGTGTTTATTCCTTGCAGGGAAATAGCAGGGTCAAATGGGACCTCTAATCCTAGGTTTTTTAGAAATCTCCACACTGACCTCCATAGAGGTTGTACCAGTCTGCATTCCCACCAACAATGGAGAAGGGTTCCTTTTTCTCCACAGCCTCTCCAGCATTTGTTGCTGGCTGATTTCAAGATAGCAACCATTCTTTGTGGAATGAGATGAAATCTTAGTTGCTAATGAAATTTATTTTATTCTATTCTGCTTTTTTTTGGTGCTATTGTTGTTGGTGTTTTTCTTTTTCTTCCCTCCCTTTTTATCATTTTCCTCTTTTTTCTACTTTCTGCCCATTCTTCTATTCTTCACTCCTCTTTTTTTTTTTTTTTTTTTTTGAGACAGTCTGCCTGTCTCTGCCTCCCGAGCACTGGGATGACCTGACTGGCATGAGCCACCATGCCCGGCACTGCGGTATGTAGTACTGATTGCTGGTAGATATGAGTCACCATGCCCTGTTATATTGTATGTGGTTACCCAGGATTGAACCACTAGGACTTGCTAGGCGCTGAGCTAAATCTCCAGCCCTAACTCCTCTGCTATCTTATTGCTGTCTGCCCAAGTTCAGATTTTTTTTTTCTTCCCTCAACGACTCTTATTTTTCAAGAGAGGGAAAATAGTTCCAATTGCCCATTGCTGCTACTCTCCCTCAGTTTTCTCACCTTTATTACTATGGTCAGTCAGTATCATTACAGTCTTCCCTTCTCTCCTGTAATATTACAGAAGGATAAATATAGTTGCTGGTGATCCTATTGCTGTTAGTCTATTCTGTTTAGTATTTGTCCCATCTGTCTCTTTTATCCTCTATCAGTCCCCCAGGGTCTGTGATCCTTATATATCCTCTAATTCTATTTCTATCTCTCCCTCTTCTATCTCTCTACCATCCAACTCCTGGTAACCTTTCTAGTTCCAAAGGTGATGCCTGAATGTTGTAAATATATTTGTGGCCAGTTCTAAGTCTAGGCATATGATCTCAGCAGGCCAGGTATAAAGCCAAGAACACCAGTAATAGACAAAGGTTCAGAAATAAGGAAAAATTCAAAATCTCAAATGCAAAAATCACCACTCCAGGCAAATCCAGGGAAAAGAGAAATGGAGCATACAGAAGCTCAACCAGCAGGACTCAGAGATGGTAACAAAAGCAGATCTAGTAAAATGGAAATTAGAACCGGTCTCTGAATTGAAAACAGAGATACTATCCAAAGTAAATGTAATGGTTAATAGAACTAAAGAGGAGATCAGGGACATGATAGAATTTGAGGTAGCAAAAGCAATGGAACCTCTTAAACAGTTACAAATAGAGGTCAAGGTGATGGAGAGTGAAAGTTTGTGAGGTAGGATGAATTAGGTAGAAGACCAAATTTCAGACCTAGAGTACAGGATGATGACTACTTTTAAAAATAAATGTCACATTTCCCTGACTGAATTAAAGTCAGACTTATTTTTTTAAAGTATGGCAATAGGAACTATGGAATTATCTCCCATGTAGTTTAAAATTCTTTCTGGTGTTATCTGTGAATTTTATCCTATGAGTATATGAAAATGTGCTTGTCTATAGGAGTCCATAAAACCAAAATGCATGTTTTCCTAAACTTTCGTCTTCTTCTTTTTAGAATTTTGTAGAGTCTTCTATCACACTATTTGAATCTGACCTAGAAAGTGGAAAGTTTATTGACATTTCAAATCAAGAAATTTCAGATTTAGAAGAAATTGGCTTTGGTAGTGAAACAAGATCCATTCATGTTAAAAGTGGAGTGTAAGTAGTCCCCCATCCTAAGGACTTGAGGTATTCTTTGGCGTTTCTAATTGCTGGTTGCTATGTTTCATATCACCTCTATTCTTTTCTGTTTGTTCCCTACTAGATGGGTTGCTTACCAGCAGAAGTTCTTCTGCGGAGAACAATACATTTTAGAGAAAGGGAAATACAAATGCTTTTTTGACTGGGGAGGATCAAATAATGTAATCATGTCAATTCGACCCATTCAACTGGTGAGTGAAATGTGAGGATGAGTATCACCTATAGGTTGTTAATGGTCTATAGCTGAATATGTGGGACATTTTTAAACATGGGATTGTATCCCTGTATATAATGTGTATATAAAGAAAATAAAAACATGATATGAATTGAACAGGCACTAGGGAGGACTAGTACATATTAACCTAGGTATGAGATGACTCTAATTTTATTCAGCAACATTTATGTAATGCCTCTGAAGTGTCAGTTATTGTGTTCTTCATGGGAAATGAAAGATGTTGAAAGCTGCCCTGATAGCTCTTGTTCTCTTAGAGGAGATAGATATATGCTCAATTAATTATAGTGTGATTAGAGAGAATATGAAATGTGTGGGCAGTATTGGGCGTACAGGAGAAGGGAGCTCTCAGTGACTATACCACATAAAAGGATGTAGGAAGTTACATCATAAGTTATGCAGGCAGGGCATTCACCAAAGAGGGAATAATCTCTTTGTAGGCAAAGCCATGAAGCTATGAAAGACACTGGCCAGCTCTTTAGTGAGAAACTGCAGAACATTAGGGTGCACGTGAAATAATGGTTATGAATTTTTAGATTCTTTTTTTCTAATAGGCATCAATATTACTAAATTAGTTGATTATAAATATGAATGTATTTAGGACCAGAGATTTAGCTCAAGTAGTACTTTGCCTACAGTGGAACCATAAGGACCTGAGTTCAATCCCCAGTACTGGAAAAAAAAAAAAAAGACTATGCCAGGCATGGTAGCTCATGCCTGTAATCCCAGCACTCGGGAGGCAGAGACAGGCAGACTGCTGAGTTTGAGGCTTGCCTGAGCTACATAGTGAGCTCAGGGCCAGCCTGAACTACAAAGTGACACCCTGTCTCAAAAAAAAAAAAAAAAAGACTAGTGTATTCATGCAATGTCTTTATAAAATGTTATGAGAGAATTCTTTATATTTTTTAGGGTGTTGACCAGTTGAAGGAATCTTGTCAATTTCTCAGACCATTAAAATTTTTTAAAGGATATTTTTAAACATTCAAAAGATAACTAAGATTACTAAGATTATAATTTGTAAAATATCTTAATGTGTTTTTCAGGAGCCACTTGGGATACATGAGCCTCCACACTTGGTATGTCTCAAAATATTCTTAGCTTATAAGTGTTGCTTGTTTTACTAAAAACATATATACCTATTTTCTCAGATCATTTCTATGTATCAATGAAGCAGGGAAGTTTGTATTATACTTGGTAACTGTGAGCAGAAGCAACTACCTTCATCATCAGGGACTGTATTGGCCTGACTCTGTCACAGTATATTTTCTTTTCTCTTGACACAGTAATCTCACTGCATTTAGATCATTTTTACCTGGGCCACTTCTTTCCTATTGCTCATTCTTTCTTTTGTCCTATTCTTTTGCTTTTTAGTTGAATGTATTGGGTTTTTATACATACATGAGGATCAGATTCAACATTGAGATTTTGTACCTGTATGTGACACATCTTTATTCTTGTTTTTTCCCCTGCCCACCCTACAACGCTCTACTCCTATGTATATAAATTTTGTTTCCTTTTTTCTTTTTTACTATCATTTTTCTTTCCCTTCTTCATTTTCCCTTATCCACCTTTTCCCTTTTCCTTTTGCATGTTTCCTTTTCCATCTTCCTATGTCACATTACCTATCACACATTTTGGCATTCATTTACACCTTCAGTTTTTCATACTCAAGAAAAGATTCAGTACTTACACATCTATATGCTATTTATTTCATGAGTATGTCCTCAAGTTATATCCATTGAGTATAAATGACTCAAATTTATCTTTCTTAATGGCTAATACTCCATTTTATAGAAAAAAACACATCTTCTTTATCCAGTCTCCAGTTGATGGGCATTTGGGCTGTTTCCAAGATTAGCTATCACAAACTGAGCTGCTATAAAGATGGGTGTGCATATATTGCTGTGGTGTGATTCTTTTAAATTTTTCTTGTATATACCTAGCAGAGGAATAGCTGTGTCAAATGGTACCTCAGGTCCTAGGTTTTAAAGAATTTCTATACTGATCTCCATAATGATCTTCCCCAGGCTACATTCCCACCAACAGTGGAGAAAGTTTCTTTCTCCCCACAACCCTGCCAGCATTTGTTGTTGATTGATTTTGTCATAGCAGCCATTCTTTGTGGAGTGTGATAAAATCTCAGTGTTGTTTTCATCTATCTCTCGAATGACCAGTGATGTTCAGCATTTCTTCATGTTTCTTAGGTGTTTTTACTTCTTCCTCTGAAAAGTGTCTGTTCATTTCAGATCCCCATTTTTTAATTGGGTCTTTGAATTGAGCAGGGAGGGCTAATGTTTTAAAATTCTTTGTATACTTTAGATAGTATTCCTTTGTCTGAAACAGCTGGTAAAAATTCCTTCCCATATTGTAGGTTGTTTTTTCACTCTATCGGTGGTTTCTCTTGCTGTGCAGAAGCTTTTTTGATGAGCTCTTATAAAATGGAGGTCAGAAATAATTTCTCAGATAAAAATACAGATAGTGTTCATAGTGGAATATATGATTAATGCTAAAGAAGAAATCAGGAACATGATAGAATCTCAGGTTACAATAATAATGGAATCTGTTAAACAGCTTCAGAGAGATTTCCAGGAGATGAAAAACTCCAAAAGAAACTTTGAAAAATAAGATGAATGATTGTAAAGACTGAATCAGACATAGAAAATAGGATTACAGCCGGGCGTGGTGGCTCACGCCTGTAATCTCAGCACTCGGGAGGCAGAGACAGGAGGATTGCTGAGTTCGTGGCGGCTTGCCTGGGCTCCATAAGTGAGCTCAGGGCCAGCCTGAACTACAAAGTGACACCCTGTCTCAAAAAAAAAAAAAGTTAAAATAGGATTACAGTCAGTGAACAGGAAAGGCATAATTCATGGAAAATACCAAGGGACCAAGGAATCAATCTAGCAGCTACTAGGTGATCCAAAGAATAGCACAAGGTTGATTTGAGTTAGTGAAGAAATAGGAGACAGTACAAAAGATATAAAAAACTGTTTACAGATATAATGGCAGAAAACTTTTCAGGAAAAGAATTTGACATACAGATAAGTGAGACATATAGGACCCCAAGTGGCTGTGATATAAAAAAATCTACACCTAGGCATATAATTAAGAGTCCAGAAACCCAGCAGAAGAATGAAATACTGAAAGCAGAGAAAAGAAACAAATCACATACAAAGGAAAACCCATCAGAATCACAGCAGATTTCTCAACCCAAGCCATCTAGTCAAAGAGACCCTCAAATGAAGTATTTCAAGCCCTAAAAGAAAACAACTTCCAATCCAGATTGATGAATCCTGCAAAACTAGCCTTCAGAATCCACAGGGAAATAAGATACTTTTGTCCTGTTCTTATTCAGCACACCATAGTATGCTATCTCTAGAGGAACTGACAAAAGGGAGCAATTGCTACTTTAGCTTGCTTATTATATCCAAAAGTCCAAAAGAAATTGACATATTTCTAATATCTAAATCAAATATTTCTTCACAGCATGATTTGAAACCTTTTTCATTTCTAATGTGTTAATGGTTTGAATGGGACTAGGTTATACTCTGGGACCTAATGTTTCTTTATTTACTAAGGATAGAAATTGTGCCTACATAATACTTCTCGTAATTCTGCAAGGTTATCCTTAACCCCATTTATTGATATGAAAAGTAAAATTAATATTTAAATAAATCCTATTATACCACACATAGAAACAGTAAAATAGACATTATCTTGTATCTGAGTCCTTTGACAAAGCCAAGTTTTCTAGCCAAAGAACAACTTATGATGAGGAACACAACTGTAAAAGAGAGGATGAGAGACATTGCCTTCTCTGCTTCATTTTTTTAATTGAATTCTTTATTGGTACATTTTATGTACTGCTCATAATCTCTCTGCTTCATTTTAAATAACCACTTTCAAATTAACTGCTGCTAAAAGCTATAGTGATTAAAAAATGATGTACTACATTATATTATGCTAAATCTTTCTCTATGAGTGTGTCTTTTTCTTATTCATGTTAATAATGTTCAAGTATTTCAGATTAGCCTAGTTTAACCATGTTTCCACTCACAATGTTTTCAGGTTGTATTGTTTTCTGGTTAGTGTGGGCCTGTTGAGAATGTCTCCTTTCTAAATATAATTGACTAGTTGTATTTAGAGACACATTGTGCCAGGTTTTTACTTTGATTTTTTGAAAAATCCCAACTGTGGATTTTAAAATGCTATTTCACATAAATCAAAATAACATAAGTAGAAAAGGAAATTAAATAGGGATAATTTCAAACTGCAAATTTTGAGAGCTTTAAGTGCAGATTAAAAAAAATACCATTCTTTTGAGCTGTGTTTCTCCTTCATGTGTCTCTGTCATTTCATTTTTGGGTTTGTTTTGGTTTGGTTTAGTTCTTTTATTTTAATAGATGTCCTTGTTTGGGGCACATTCTAGAAGGATTTCTTTATAGTATTTCCAGTACAATCTGAAGAGAACAGCAGGAAACACCTAGCAAAGTTGGCTCTGCTTCATTTTTTTCTAGCTCAGTAATTGCCTTATGAAATACAAGTTTCTGACTTGTATATGATATCTGGATATTTGGTAACATACAGGTAAAACCTTTGTTTACCCAGTATCAAAGCTCTTGTTATTTTCAGTTGATAAATGGATAAACTTTCAAGGTGTTTATCCTATTGATGCTTATTTGAACAGAAACAGATCTGTGCTGATAGGCCAGTTCTGTTCTGTAACTGGAAAATATTTTCTCCTTTCTGAGTAGCTCTGACAATTAGATTGAGCATAGCAATGGTTTCTGCAGATGGTATCCTTGTTTTTCTTGAGAAATAAAAACTCAGTTACATCTCTGAGTTCAAGTCAAGGGAATTTTTTTAAATGCTGGTGATTTTAAGGGTAACCTGAAGCCTCTTCAAAGGGGAGAGAATCTAGAAAATGCATATGTAGAGAGATTAATATACATCATGAGACTTATGATGTAAAAACTAAATGGCTGATTATTCTGTAAACATGATAAGAAATGTCTTATTTGAGACAATAACACTCAACCTTTTCTTGATAAGATTGTTTTCTTCATAATGCTAAAGATTATTCACCAAAGCCAGTTACCAACCCAAAACATTCAGAGTCCACATAGAGTTTCTTATTATCAGGTAGAATTTTGTATTTTATTTTAATTTTTCTCCACACAAAACGAGTGTTCTTATTGTTATCATCTATGTACTTTAGCAAGTCCTGAATGTCAGAGATCTCCCTAGATTAAATCTCATCAAAGAGAATCTAGTTTTCAGTAGAGATTGTAGTCAGGCACCTTTCTGTAAAAATTCTAGCCAATTCCCTCGACCCTATGCAGTACAATGTACTCTTAGCATCTTTTTTAAGCCTATATATAAATGTCAGTAAACATTAGAATTTCTTTAAGTATGGAGCTCTTTTACTATTTTGTACATAATGCTACCTGGGAAAAATGACCAGATATTTTTTACCTATTGGTTAATATATTGTCATTGAATTTTGAAGTGATTAACATGTTACTTCATGAATGAGGATATGAAAATGAATGTTTTAAGCAAGAATCATTAAGATTCTGGAGCTATAGAGGAGAAACATTTATTTATGGTGCTACAACCGGATCACTTTTATAGGCTTCAAAGTCCAAAAGTACTCAGGAAGAACTATTTAAAGAAAGACGTCTGTAGTGGTGGGCCTGGTGGCTCACACCTGTAATCCCAACACTTTGGAGGCAGAGGCAGAAAGATTTCAGAGTTCAAGTCTTGCCTGGGCTACATAGCAAGCTCAGGGCCAGCCTGAACTACAAAGCAAGACCCTGTCTCAAAAAAAAAAAAAAAATTCTATGAGTGATTGATATAAATGAGTATAATAAAGATAGGTGCATTGTAACCAAAGAATGTAAGGCTGTTTATTAATAGTCAGCTTTTGTATATGAGGAAGGTCCAAAGGTTGAAAAAGCTTTATTTGGGTAGGGAATAAAGTTTTCCTACTTTAGTATTGGGGTAAACAAAATCATATTAAAAGATCATGCTGATATTGGGAAATAAAAGTTTGCATTTTCATTTGGACATCAATGAAATTATCAAGTTTTTAGTTTTTCATCATATTTTGAAAACCACATTTCATTCATGTATATCTTAAGTGACAATTACAGAGCAAAAAGCATTTCTGCAAAATCATTATAAAATAACAATTTTAGTCTCAAAGGGTATTGCTGAAAAAAATACATCATATGTTTTTCTATTTTTTAAATTGATTGTATTGGTACATTTTATATACACAACATGATCACACTTGACATTGAGAATTTTTACCAGTCTATGAAACAATTTAATTCTCATTTTTCCCATTCCCCTGCCCACCATCCAATCCCCTGCTCCCTATATACATAAGCTTTGCTTCCTTTTTACCATCAAAATTACATTCCCCTCACTACTTATCCCTAACTCCCCCTTTCCCATTGAATATTTTCTATTCACCATATCTATTATACATTTTAGAAATCATTTGCATCTTCACTTTCTGATACCACAGAAAAGATACAGTATTTACACATCTGTGAGCTATTTATTTCACTTATGAGTATGTCCTCAAGGTAAATCCATTTGAGTATGCAAGACTCAAATTTTTCTTTCTTTATGATTCAGTAATAGCCCATTTAAAAAATATTCTTTATCTAGTCTCCAGTTCATGGACATTTGGGTTATTTCCAAGATTTGGCTATCACAAACTGAGCTGCTATAGACATAGGTGCACATATGTCGTTGTGATATGAATCTTGTAATTCTTTCATGTATATACCTAGCAGGGGAATAGCAGGGTCAAATGGACCTCTATTCCTAGTTTCTTGAGGAATCTCTACAGGATCCTGCACCAGTCCACATCCCCACCAAAAGCAGAGAAGATTCCTTACTCCCTGCAGTCTCACCAGCATTTGTTGTTGGTTGATTTCATGATAGCAGCCATTCTCTGTGGAGTGAGATAAAATCTCATTGTTCTTTTCATCTGCATCTCTAGAATGACCAGTGATGTTGAGCATTTCTTCATATGCTTCTTGGCTGCTCTTCTTCCTCTGAAAAGTGTCTGTTCATTTCAGATGCTCATTTTTGAATAGGGTCTTTAAATTTGGGGGAGGGCCTGATTTTTTAAGCTCTTTATATATTCTAGATAGTAGCTAGCCCTCTGTCTGAGAAAGAGCTGGTAAAAAAATTTTTTTCCCATATTGTTGGTTGTCTTTTCACTCTGCTGGTGGTTTTCCTTCCTGTGAAGAAACATTTTAATAAAATGAAATCCCAGCTGGGCGTGGTGGCTCATGCCTGTAATCCCAGCACTCGGGAGGCAGAGGCAGGAGGATTGCTGAGTTCGAGGCTTGCCTGGGCTCCATAGTGAGCTCAGGGCCAGCCTGAACTACAAAGCGAGACCCTGTCTAAAAAAAAAAAAAAAAAAAAAAAAAAAAAAAAAAAAAAAAAAAAAAAAAAAAAAAGATGAAATCCCAGTTGTGGATTCCTTCTGCTAGCTCTTGTGCTGCAGAGGTTTTGTTCATAAAGTCTTTCCTGAAGCCAAGAGTGTCTCCAAGAGTTCTAGTGTTTCTGTTTTAATATTTAGGTCTCTAATCCACTTTGAGTTTAGTGCATGGTAAAAGAGGTAGGTCTAGCTTTAGTCTTTGGGAGGTTGAAGCCTGGCACCATTTGTTAAAGAGGCTGTCTTTTTCCATTAACGATGTTTGGCTCCTTTGTCAAAGATGAGGCAGCTTAGTGTACCTGGAGTTGTTTCTGGATCATCTAATCTGTTCACTGATCCTCTGGTCTGTTAGTGTGCCAGTACCATGCTGTTTTTTATCACAGTGGCTTTGTAGTAAATTTCAGGATGGGGATCATGATACTCCCTGCCATGTCCTTGTGGCCTAGAACTGCGTTTGATACTCTTGGTCTCTTCTGTTTCCAGATGAATTTTTGGATTATTTTTTCTAGCTCTGTGAAATACGCTGTTGGGATTTCAATTGGGATTGCATTGAATCTATATAGTAGTTGTGGGAGTATAGCCATTTTGATGATATTGGTTCTTTCAGCCCAGAAACAATGTCTTTCCATTTTCTGAGGTTCTCTTCAGTCTCCTTTTTCAGAGTGCTATAATTTTCAAGATAGACATCTTTCACTTCCTTTGTTAGACTGATTCCTACATATTTCTCTCTTTTTTAATGTTTTTTTTTTTTTGAGGCAGCATCTCACTTTGTCATTCAGGCTGGCCCTGAACTCACAGCAGTCCTCCTGCCTCTGCTTCCCAAGTGCTGGGATTACAGGCTTGAGTCACCACACCTGGTCTTGTGGTATGTGTGTTACCTGGGATCAAACTTGGGACCTTGTACTTAACAGGCAGATGCCAGAACCACTGAGCTTAATCCCTGGCACAGATCTTTTTCTTTCTTTCTTTCTTTCTTTCTTTCTTTCTTTCTTTCTTTCTTTCTTTCTTTCTTTCTTTCTTTTTCTTTTCTTCTTTCTTTTTCTTTCTCTGTCTTTCTTTCTGCTGTTGTGAATGGAATTAACTCCCTATTTTCTTTCTTTGTGAGTTTGTGTATACAAAGGCTGTTGATTTTTGAGCATTAACCTTTTATCCAGCTATACTATTAAATTTGGCAATTAATCTAGCAGTCCTTTGATTGAGTTCTTAGGATCTTCTATAGAGAGTATCATGTGATCAGCAAATAATGACAATTTAACTTTCTTTCCTATCTTAATTCATTTTATTTCTCCTTCCTGTACAATTTCTGTGGCTGTTTCTACCACTATATTGAACAAAAGTGGTGGTAGTGGACATCCTTGTCTTATTCCTAATCTTAATGTGAAACACTCAATGTTTGGCAAGTTAGTATCATTCTGGCCATTGTTGTCTCATAAACAGCTTTCATTAGGTTGCGATAAAGTCCATCTATTCCAATTTTCTGTGAGGTTTTGATCATGAATGGGTGTTGGATTTTGGTTGAATGCCTTTTCTGTATCTATTGATATGACCGTATGTTTTTTGTCTTTGAGTCTAGCTCAATGAGAATGTAGTGTATTATGTTTATTTACCTATGTTGAATCATCTTTGCATCCCTGGGATGAATCCAGCTTGTTCAGGGTGTATGATCTTGATGATTCACAGTATTCCATTTCCCACTTATTAAGGGTTTTTGCATCTACGTTCATTATGGAGATTGGCCTGTAGTTCTCTCTGTCTCTCTCTCTTTTTTTTTTTTGGTTGGATCTTTCTCTCCTTCTGGAATCAATGTAATGGTTACTTCTAAGAGTAAATTTGGGAGTACTGCTTCCCTTTTAATTTCATTAAAGAGTTTGAGAAGTAGTAGCTTTAACGTTTCTTTAAAAGTTTTGAGAATTCAGCAATAAAACCATCAGAACTATGACTTCTTTGTTGGTAGACTTTTTATTAATTTGCAATTTCACAGATTGATATTGGGATGTTTAATGTTTTTATATCTTCTTCACTCAACCTTGGAAGTTCATATGTATCTAGGAATCTATCCATTTCTTCTGTGTTTTCCATCTTATTAATGTATAGATTTTCAAAGTAGGTGTTTATCATCTGGACTTCTGCTGGATCTGTGGTGATTTCCCCTTTTCATTCCTAATAGAATAGATTTGAGCCTTTTCCTTCCTTCATTTGGATAAGGGTTTATCAATGTTTTTTATCATTTCGAAGCACCAGCTCTTCAATTCATTGATTTTTTTTGGTATTATTTTCTTAGTCTCCATTGCATTAGTTTCTGCTCTGATCCTTATAATTTTCTCCCCAGTATGAGCTTTGAGCTTGTCTTTCTCTTCTTTTTCCAGTAGCTTGAGGTTCAACATTAGATTGTTTGAGCTTGCTCTGTTCTCCTGATGTAGGCATTTGCTACTATGAATTTCCCTCATAGAACTGCTTTAAGTTTGTCCCATAAATTCCTGTATGTTTTATTGGGTTTAGCGTTTAATTGTAAGAACTGTTTAATTTCTTCTGTGACCCATTGGTTGTTCAGCAGAGTGTTGTTCAATTTCCATGTGTTTGTGAGGATCTTGGAATTTCTTTTGCTATTGAGCTTCAATTTCAAGCCATTGTGATCTGACAGTACATAGGGAGTAACTTCAGTTTCTTTGCATTTACCTGAATATCCTCCCAGTGACAAGAAAGCTGTGGGCCAGGGCACTGTTTAATGGAACCTAGGGTCCTTCTTACCAGGACTCACTTCAAGACATCTACCACTCTTACCCAGTCTGGCTCACAAGGGAATGGAGGTCCCGTGGGGTTCTGGTCTGGTCCCAGTCGCAGGAAAGCTGCAGGCAGGGGCCAATAAAGTGTATATAAAAGGCTGTCACTCACTGATATCCTGGTTTTTGTTCTTGACTTTATTGTGGTTCTATACACATGTTTTGGGAGAACTGATTGGATTTAGATATGCCCACATGGCATAGAGGGATAGGTATATTTTGAAAAATAATCTTTTGTGCATCCAAGTGTTTGCCTATATTATATGCAACCTAATATGAACTGTTTTGTACATTTATTCTCCATTAAACTGAAGAAGAGACCACCATCATGATTTACCCAGCTAGTTTTTTTCAGAACTTAATTTTTCCAGGGTACAGTACTATCAAAATAAGCAGAGATGAGTGTTGTTCTGACTATCCTCAGAGTACTATTTCAGTGTTGATTCTGAATCATTTCAAGGGTCAAAATGAGGTATTACTTTTGTGGAGTTGGTCTACTTTTGAGTGTGTACACTAGACCTTATTTAGAAATTAAAATAAGTTAAATTCCAGTAAGCATCAAGCCCAATTTTTAAAGTTTAGGGAATTACTGTTTTACCCCTTCAAATCAGAGGTAATTCGTGATTATGTATGTGTGTGAACTTTAATTTTCTTTATATGAAAGACTAAAAGTTAGAGGAGGCTACTAAATATACCACCTGAACCAGGTTTAATTTGCATTGTTAGTCTTAAGAATAGTTCAGAGGTTCATGATGAAATAGAAATGTTAAGCTCAGCAGTACAGTGATAGCTCAGTTCGCAAACCTAATTCTTTCCATGATTTTGAATAAAGAATTTGTTCCACGATTTTGGCTGTAACTGAATTGACCAGAGGTACCTCTATATAAAATTAATTCAACAAACAAATTGGGAATACAAGTAGTAAATAAGATAGCAGTGTTTTCTAATATATGTGGTTTTTCCAAGCCTTACTATGAATTTAGATTATATTGCACTTTGGAGAAATTTCATTATACTCTTGGAAAGAAATAGCAACACGCTTTTGGCTTCAGGTTTTTAGAAACCTTTATGTTAAAAGAAGAAAATCTAAGTGTTGGGATTTTTTCCAATCCTTTGCATCCACCAGAAGGACACTGGCAGAAGCTCAATGTCCTTAATGTGAGGTATCCCTTGGTTTTAATGCTTCAGATATACATAATATGGTTTCCCAACAGGAAGTCGTGTCATTCAAACCACAGCTGGTTAAGGAGGAGTTGGTTCTTTTATTTCCCTGGTTTGGGCTAATGTTTGATATCAGATCAAGCAAGGTGAGAGTAGAATGAGATAGTCAAGAAACAATTCCTGTAAGGAAACCCTTGGGATGATGAAGGGGTGAACACCTGCTGCTCAGAGCAGCTCTGTTCTTGATGACAGCATAAGTAGAAGTGGTGCTGCTGCAGATCGCTCAGCAGGCAGGGGCCAATACCACATTGTATGTACAAGGCTGCCACTCACTGCAGCCTGGTTTTTGTTCTTGTGTGGTGCTGCTGCAGATCACTCACTTGCATTCTTTGCAGGTTGTCAGGGTTGGATGGACTGATGAGCCATGCCAGTTCAAGTCTCTAGTGTGTTGTGGCATATTTATAGGGCTGATTAATGTTTTCTTTTTTAATTTTGATCCAAGACCACTAGAGTTGCAGATTATTATTTCTTTGCTATAAAGGGAATTATAGTTGTGATTTCTTGGATTTTTCTTGAGGAGCTAAAGTAGAAATGCAGTGATATATAACTGTAAGATGTACATTTCTATCAGAAACCAGTATTTCTATCAGAAAACTCAATCATATACATCACCTGCCAGAGATGTCTTTCTTCACCATAACTCTTCCACTAATCCTATCATTATTATCTTCTCTACTATCTGCTCCTACACTCTTATATTTTCTTCTCAATTAACTGTGGATTAAGAAGACTCGAGGAAAGAAATGCCATTCCGAACGTCCTGCTAATGGTTTGGATCTAGATATCCCTCCAAAGCTTCATTCAGTCATGGGTGGCTTTTTCAGAGGTGTCTGAATCAAGCTAGATTGTGTGATGCTGGCATGAAGGCATGTGATTACTGAACAGTACACTGATGTTTTGGTACCACTCTGATCCCCATTGTCTGGGTAAGATAAAGGGGGTAGAAAGACAGTTAAGGTCCCCTTGCTGCTTTTGCTACCATATGAGCACCACTAAGTATTTCTCCTCTGTGAATCTCCTCTGCAATGTGCCACTCTGCCTTGAAGCCAGTTTATGGGCTGGAACCTCTAGAAATTGAGCTAACTAATCCTTTTCCTCTCTAACTTTGGGCACTGAATATTTTGTTTCAGAAATGAGAGAAAAGTAACTAACACATCTCCCTAAACCTCTTTTATTTTACTGCTTATTTTATATATTTTGTCTGACCATAGGGGGATTATATTGTTTGATGTGATGAACAGGAAACAAATTTTACTGGAGGAATTTTGATTTACTAATAGAAGTATAATTATTCTTTAGGCATGGATCCAGAATTTGATGCAAAAGATAAATGAAAATATTAAATAAATGATGAGTTGAAACATTTAAAAAAGTGTGACTTTAAGGAGAATGTTGTCATTTTAACATAAATTTACTGAAAATAGAGACAATGAATCCAATATCTTCTTGAATTTTTTTCTTTTTTTTTTCTTTAATGAGACACTGTCTTGCTTTGTAGTTCAGGCTGTCCTGAGCTCACTATGTAGCCCGGGTGAGCCTCAAACTCAGCAACCCTCCTGCCTCTGCCTCGTGAGCCACCATGCTGGGCATTGTGGTATGTGGTACTGATGGCGGGTGAGTGTGAATTGCCACACCCAGTATTGTATGTAGTTCCCGAATTGAACCAGGGACCTTGTGCTTGCCAGGCAAGCGCTGAAACCACTGAGCTAAATCTCTGGCCCTTTTCTTGAATATTTTACAAGTATATGAAATTAAAAGTCTTATTTACTTCTGATGTCCATTATTTACTGCTTAATTTTTGTTATGTTGTTGTTTTTGTAGCTCAAAGCATTCAGTAAACCAGGGTTCCAAGGTGAATGCATAGATTATACAGAAGAAATTTCTGATTTGACATCATTCACACCATGTTCCTTGAAAGTTCTTCGGGGTTGGTAAGTTCCCTTGCTCACTATTTTCTTTGTTAACTAATAACTAAATTTCTTACACAAAGATTTGGCTTGTTTTCTTCACTGTATAGTACATTTTTAAAGTATTTTTTAGGCATTGCTAAGTACTACATAGTCTCGTTTTGTTGAATTTGTATTTTGAATCACAGATTACAGTGGAAAAACTACCAATTAACCAACTTTGGGAATATGTTTTCCATGTCTTCTTAGAATAATTCCTGAATATTTTTAATGTTTATATTAAGTGTTTAATATACAGCATTGTGGAATGGTACAAAAATAATTGTATTTGTCCATGTAAGACTATTACCTCCAATTTCATTTTTACTTTTTCATTTGTTTAAACTATATATTGTCTCTGTTTCACCAGTGAGGAGCCAAGGTACATATACCAAGTATCAGATGAACAATAGTTTTCATTATTTTTATTTAAGCTCTATATTCTGCCAGCTACATTGATATTTGAGTCTTTCTCACATGTATTTAAAACTGTATGTGTTTCTAAGGGCTGAGCTATACTCCATTTTTCATTTAGTAAAATATATACCGCACCAATTTCACCACTTTAACTATTTAAAGTATACAGTTCAGGGATGTCTCCATGTTTCAAATATCTACCTTCCACCCTTAGCAGAACCTTTCTGTCATTCAAAAATATGTCGGTAAGTTTTCTTACCTTGTTTAACACTAACTTCTTGTTAAACACTAAGAACTCCTGTTTTTCACCTGAGGAACTTGAGTCTCCCAATTACTTTCTGTAAAGCTGCAGCTAGCAAATGTTTTCTACTCTGGAGTGAATAGGCTGTCTTCTGGCTGCTTTAGCATGACTGCTGAAGCAGAGAAGCACTCATAGGCAGTACAAAAGTGCACAGGCATGGCTTTCTTACAGTGAAATTCACTTTTACACATAGAAATTGGAATTGTACATAATATTTACATGTCATGACGTAGTCCTCTTTTAATTTTTAAAACAATCTAAAAACATAAACGAGACTCATCTTGTGGGCTGTAATGAAAACAGATACTTGGGCTATAGTGTGCTACCCCTGATCTGTAACACAAGTGACAGTTCTGTGGTAAAACTAACCAGTGGTGTTACTTGGTCAAGCTACACACTTGGTTAAAAGTTTTTACACATCAAACTTCAATTTAGGTAATATTATTTCAGAACCGTCTTTTGTGTTTTGGTGTCTCCTTAAAAAGTAGAAGATTTGGCCAGGCATGGTGGCTCACATCTTTAATCCCAGCACTTGGGAGGCAGAGGCAGGAGGATTGCTGAGTTCCAGGCTTGCCTAGGCTACATGGTGAGCTCAGAGCCAGCCTGAACTACAAAGTGAGACCCTGTCTCAAAAAAAACAAGCAAAAACAAAAAGATTTGAAGAAGGAGAAAGCTTGCAATTTAGGCAATAATTTCTGTTATTGAGTGGGTGGCAGGTATACTTCCCAGTGTCTCTCAACCACTGTCAATCCCATTATTTGCTCACCTGTTACAGTACTCATTTACATTTCCTCCCTAGCCAGCTACAGATATAAAAACATGTGTCCCTTGCTGAGTACTAATCCAAATATGTCCTTAACGTTTAATCTAAGCCATTCTCTCTGTTAGCCTTTGTTTACTCTAATTTAAGCAGTCTTTTTGCTATTTCCTACAGTTCTACTTGGAACCTCTTTGTAATTGTTATTGTTTTTATAGATACAGACAGGATGTAAGAGTTTCACAGCATTAAAACATATAAAGTAAAATATAATGAGACTATATCTCTTTAGAAAGAGAAAATATGTACTGATTACCCAAAGCAATTTCTGTACTATTAATTGACTTTGTTTCATTAAAATTTTAAAAAATTGGGCTGGAGGGTTAGCTCAGTGGTTTCGGCGCCTGCCTCGCAAGCGCAAGGTCCTGAGTTCGATCCCCGGTAACCACATACAATGCTGGGTGTGGAGACACGCTCACCAACAATCAACACCGCATACCACAATGCCGGATGTGTTGGCTCACGCCTGTCATCCCAGCACTCGGGAGGCAGAGACAGGAGGATTGCTGAGTTCGCGGCGGCTTGCCTGGGCACCATAGTGAGCTCAGGGCCAGCCTGAACTACAAAGTGAGACCCTGTCTCAAAAAGCAAAAAAAAAAAAAAATTTTTTTTTTAATTATCTTTCAAGATATATTTTCATTTTCTGATAAAAAGAACCATTGATGTAGGCTGGGATATAGCTCAGTGTCATTGCAACTGCCTGGCATGTACAAGGTCATGAGTGTGATTCCCAGAAGCACGTACACACACACAGTAGCACTGAAGGTTTCCTGGAAGAAAATCTTTTTTTTTTTTTTTTTTGAGACAGGGTCTCGCTTTGTAGTTCAGGCTGGCCCTGAGCTCACTATGTAGCCCAGACAAGCCTCAAACTCAGCAATCCTCCTGCCCCTGCCTCCTGAGTCCTGGGATGATAGGCGTGAGCCACCATGCCCAGCATTGTGGGGTGTGGTACTGATTGCTGGTGGGTTTGA
>PVIC010009131.1:0-36849 GCA_004025085.1 Thryonomys swinderianus | reverse complement strand
GCCCTTGCGCTTGCGAGGCAGGCGCCGGAACTACTGAGCTAAATCTCTGGCCCACACTGCTGTATTTTTATCAGCGTCCTTTTCCACTGGTGGAGTTCACTGTGTTTCTGATCACACCTGGTTAGTGCACTCAAGGGCGGTGGGGTGCTTGTCTTCGAAGGGAGGGGAGGGAGTATTTTGTGGGAGATCAAGGGGAATGTGTCTTTGACCGGGACGTATTTCTTTTACTTTCATCACTTACTGTGTATTTCAATCATACCTGACATGCTAGGCCAGGCTTCCCCACTTCACAGAGGAGGAAAATGGAAAGACGTTAAATGCTTTGCCTATTGTGACATCGCGGATGGGTATATTTCTGTATAGTTCCTTCAACATGATCTGAGCAGCTCAGTACAGTCGAGCATCCGTCTCGTGAAACGCTTTAGATCAGAACTACTTCCTGTGTTGTTTTCTTTTCAGATTTGATATTTGCATAGTCATAAATAGTTTTGGAGAGAGGGTTGGGGCTACACTCTCCCCAGAAAGTCTTTTCTGTTCCCTAGATGCCTCAATGCGTAGCATGAAGGTGGTGTTGAGCGTGAGTGTGTCCCATGGGGCCTGGCCTCAAGCTTTCTACTGGGGCTGGTGTGTCAGCGCGCATGGTGTCGGAGTTTGGAACCTCCTGAACCTGGCAGTTTGGAGCGAGGTAAGTTCCAGCTGTGGTTGGTAAAAGTAGCCAGAAAATGAGTAGATGTCGTGGAACATTTCCTGCACTTTGGCCGGGAGCTCATTGTGCAAGACGACGTATCGACAGCTAGATTAGATGAGCAGGTGCATATCCTCGGGGAGCCCTTGTGCTGCCCGTGAGGAGGCTGGTGGAGACTGCCCCCCTTTGAGAATCAATGCTCCCCTCCTCTGTACCCATAGTATTCTGCGAAATCTTTCATCATGCGTCTGTCCTTACAGGGTACACACACTTCCTGGTCTATCTTTCTCCCTCTTTGGATGAAAACCTCCTGGACACTCCTGGTTCAGTACAATTGCAGAATTAAATAAAAAAAAAAAAGCAACGAAAGGTTCTGTGCTTTTTATTCCGTTGATGCTTACATTTTCACAGGGGTTTGCAATCATGAACAATGAACCGACACGAAGATCTCGTTGAAAAAAGGTTCTATTTTCAAGTGTCAGAGCCAGGAGGCCTGTGGAGACAGTCATTACAAGCCCGACTTGCAGACTCTCTTCTCCATGAGGCTCTGTGACTTTTAGTAGTGACTTCGGGGGTATCTGTAGCCATTGGCCTCGGGGAGCCTAGTTAGGACATAGTTGGGGTAAGTGCTCTCCCGGGAGACATACTGGCTTATTCTGGCTGTGTTGCTAATTATTCCTGCTGTCCTACAGCTTCTGTTCTGGTGATAAATTATAGTCCCACAACAAACACCAACATCAAGAATGTACCTGCCCTTGTATGGATGGAATATACGGAGGAAGAAGGAAACCAGGGACATATTAGTAACCGACATGACACAGAGGCGTTACTGGCTTTGCCTGAACCATCACCGTCATGTCTGAAAAAGTTAAGGAGAAAAATATTCCTTTGTTTGTTTGTTTGTTTGTTTAGTATATATGCTGCCGAAGCGAGCACTGTTTGTTTGTTTAGAACACAAACAAATTCACTTTAATGAAAACAAGCATACTGTCTCTATAAGATGAAACAGATCTAGGCATTGTGGCTCCGCACTAAATATTTGACATACGACATGAAAACCTTGTGGATCCCACTGAGAATTGTTGTCCGCTCTCCCCAGGGAAGGGAAATAGATGTCACCTGCTTTCACAGTTAATCAGGCGTTCGGAATTTCAAAATTAATTCCACTAATCTGGAAATTTGTCCTCCCCACCGAGGGGACCCCTAGCTCGGCTCAGGACCTCCGTGCACACGCCTGTCTTCGGGGTTACATGCTGAGTTGTGTCTCAGCTGCAGACTGCCGCGGAAGGGCTCGGTCCCACGGACAAATGGTGGCAGGGTTCCTTCCCTCCCGAGGCGCGGAGGACACGTTCCCGCTGGCCGCCACCCAGGTGGGCCGACGACCAGGTGCCGAAGGACAGAACTGAAAGGAAAACCACCTCGCGCTCCGAGGGAAAGGCGAGGGTGGAAGGCAGCCAGGTGAGGAGCTCAGAAAGAGATGTCTTCTGCCAGCGCTCCAAATGAGCAACTGAGACCCGGGCCTGGTGGCTCACGCCTGTCATCCCAGCACTCGGGAGGCAGAGGCAGGAGGATCACTGAGTTCGAGGTTCGCCTGGGCTGCATAGTGAGCTCAGGGCCAGCCTGAACTACAAAGCGAGACCCTGTCTCAAAAACAAAAACAAAAACAAAAACAAAAACAATTAGCAACTGAGATAGATCTCGTCTGGTAGCTGGGACCGGACCATGCAGTGCCAAGGCGAGAAAAGTATCTTGGTCAAAGGAATGTGCTGGGATGCCAGCTTGGGCATGGAAGGCTGCCGGGGAAGGTGCTTCTCGACTCCATTTGAAAATGCCTACGTCACAGCTGAAAATATTTCCAGAGCTCTGGGGAGATTCATGATCCTCTCAGTGGCAGCGCTAGGCCAATCTGCTTTTAAAGAACAGGGAGTGCAAACTCAAAACTGCCTTGATGCTAAGAACTCTGAGTCGGATGCCAACGAACAGACATGCATATTGGGAGAGTGAGATCTGCCAGGTCTGACAAGTGGGAACAGGGGCCACGTGGTGTTCAAAGCCACCCCTTGTTTTCTTTTCTTTTCTTTTCTTTGAGACAAGATCTTATTTTTGTACTTCACACTGGCCCTGAGCTCACTCTGCAGCCCAGGCAAACCTTGAACTCTGAAAACCTCCTGCCTCTGCCTCCCGAGTGCTGGGATGACAGGCGTGAGCCACCACGCCCGGCACTGTGGTGTGTGGCATGGATGGCTGGTGGGGGTGAGTCTCCACGCCCAGCATTGTATGTGGTCACTGGGGATCGAACCAGGGACCGTGCATTTCCAGGCAGGTGCCAGAACCACTGAGCTAAATCTCCGGCCCCACCCATCATTTCTTTGTGAACAACTCAGAGCCTTGTGAACAGTAAGTGCTATGAAACTGTGGGTCCATTCCCAAAACTTACTTCACCTCCCACAATGTCGTACGCAGCGTGTACCACTCACTGTAGCACAGGAATCATTCGTTGATATTCAGCTTTCATTCCCCTGAAAAGACCACAAACTTACATCTGTCCTAAGCACAGAGCTATTCTTCCCATAAAACAGCAAAGTAATGGTATTTTTAAAATAGCGGCTTTATATTAGAGGATATCAACCTATTCTACCTACGCAGCAAAAAGAAAATGATGGCCAGTCATGCCACTTAGTGATTGCAGGAGGAAAGCAGAATGAAGGGGTCAGAAAGTTCCCTCTTCAGTAAGGAGCTTATCTCCCTCCATTTGAAGAACTTCGTGCCAGTTGGAGGCTCTTCTGTGCAATTTAAATCGCTAAACGGAGGGCCATCTGTGTGCGGCCTTGCGCGGAAAGAATGCAACATCTCATCAGCACTGCAGACGGCGGCCGTCTGTGCCCTGACGTTCTGACAGACAGAAAGAAAAAAATAATAAATAAATAGAAAGGAAAACAGTGGTGAAATGACTCGCGTTGAAGTAGGGAAAAGTCACTGTGCTCGAAGGAAAAAGGAGGGATGCTGGCGTGGACGGCCAAAGGCTTCGGGAACTTCCCCTGAGATGCCGTCTTTCCCAGACCCCACTACGGCATGCCAGAGTTTCCTTCCTACGTCTGCACTTGTCAAGAGCAGCTCAAGTTCGTACCCAGCGCCCTTGAGGTCACCTTGAGGGCCAGAGTTTCCTTCCTACGTCTGCACTTGTCAAGAGCAGCTCAAGTTCGTACCCAGCGCCCTTGAGGTCACCTTGAGGGCCAGAGTTTCCTTCCTACGTCTGCACTTGTCAAGAGCAGCTCAAGTTCGTACCCAACGCCCTTGAGGTCACCTTGAGGGTTTTAACAAGGAGACCGAAGGAACGGTAGAGAGGTAGAGCAACACAGGCACACATCCTGAAATGTGGTAGGGACAGACATTCTTTTGTTCAAAGGAGTTCATGCGGTGAAATATCCATATGAAAATCTAACATCAGAAGCCCGGTGTAGTAGGGCACACTAATCTCAGTGGTCTGCAAGCCTGAGGCAGAAGGACCCCAACTTTGAGCCCACTCTGCAAGTTAGAGATCCCATTTCAAACTTTACAAGAAGGCAAGTGAGTTAAAAACCCAGTACTTGCCGGGCGTGGTGGCTCACGCCTGTCATCCCAGCACTCAGGAGGCTGAGGCAGGAGGATTGCTGAGTTCCAGGCTTGCCTGGGCTCCATAGTGAGCTCAGGGCCAGCCTGAACTACAAAAGCGAGACCCTGTCTTAAAAAAAAAAAAAAAACCCACAAAAAACAAAAACAAAAAAAACCCCAGTACCACACAGAGCAGTGACAAAGCGGCAATCACGGTCCTCAGAAGCATGATCATGTGACATGACACAAGCCGTGCACAGGACGACAGTACAGCACAATGTCCCCCACGTGTGGAACACAGAATAGTGGATGTCTTGGGAGTTGGGAGGGGCACGTTGTCTGCAAAGAGCCCAGAGAGATCACGACAGGGCGGTGTCTATTGCAGCACAGAGACATGACACATGCTGCACACATGTTGGAGGAGATAGATATGTGCCCTTCGACTGCCTCTTGGGTACGTGTATTGAAACTTCACACAGCTTCCATGAGTAAGGACAATTTTTTTGTTTTGTTTTTTTTTTTTTTGAGACAGGGTCTCACTATGGAGCCCAGGCAAGCCTGGAACTCAGCAACCCTCCTGTCTCTGCCTCCTGAGTACTGGGATGACAGGCGTGAGCTACCACGCCCGGCAATAAGGACAATTTTTCAGGTGGATGATGAAAGGACAGAGAATTTCTATCATAAACATTTTTTTTTTTTTTTGGTACCAGTGATGCAACTTGGGCCCTTGTGCTTCCAAAGCGGGCGTGGTACCACTGAGCGCAATCCCCGGCTCCTATCGCAACCACTTTGAGCTTATGTCTCCGGCCTTTGCATTGCTGCATCGCCGTCATCACCTACGTCCGCCCCCGGGGAACTATGTGATCATGTGAAAGGGACAGTCCCTGCCCAGCGACTGTCCGCTCTGATCTCCGGCTTCCCCCAGACCCGCTCATCAACTGTGCATGTCCGTGATTCGGAGCCCGCTAAGCACGTCCTGGAAGAACCCATCACTGGTCCTTTGGCCCCGGGTTCATTTCAGCCAGGAGACTCTTCAAGGTTCATCTGGGGTGAACATGTGTTAGAATTTGCTTCCTATTCTGTATTATCTTATTAGCCCATGTGTGTAGTGCACAATGTGTACATTCTTCATGGGGAGTTAGTGCATGTCCACAGGGCATTTTCATTCCTTTTGCATTCCCTCTCTCTCCCTCCATCCATCTCTCAAATTTCTTGTTCTTTTTTTTTTTTTCTGTTAGAGAAGTGCAAATTAAAACCACACCGAGGGCCGGAGGGTTAGCTCAGTGGTTCCGGCGCCTGCCTCGCAAGCGCAAGGCCCTGAGTTCGAGCCCCAGTAACCACATACAATGCTGGGCATGGCGACTCATGCCCACCAGCCATCCATACCACATACTACAATGCTAGGCGTGGTGGCTCATGCTTGTCATCCCAGCACTCGGGAGGCAGAGGCAGGAGGATTGCTGAGTTCCAGGCTTGCCTGGGCTCCATAGTGAGCTCAGAGGCAGCCTGAACTACAAAGCGAGACCCTGTCTCAAAACAAAACAAAACAAAAAAAAACCCCACCGAGGTTGCATCCAGCTTAACCCAGAAAGAAGGGGCATCGTCATGAAATCAAATACTAAGAGGTAGTCCGCGGCTACGTGGGATAAAGAACACTTCTGGACTGTGGGCAGGAATGTCACCTAGTGCACGCACTGTGGACAACAACGTGGCGAAGCCTGAAAAAGACTAGAGCTAGAAGTTCCTGTCGGCCCAGTGATTTCCCTTCTCAGGGTTTTCCAAAAGAGGTCTCCTGCCACAGGGTCCTCGTGTTTACACAGCACGACTCGTAACAGCTAAATCTTGCAAGCAGCCTATGTGTCCATCAACAAAAAGATAAATAAAATGTGACACACACACACACACACACACACATGCATACATGCGCTACTCTACCATCAAGAAGGAAGAATCTGAGTCACATTTTGGAAAATGGATGCACCTGGAACCATAATCGTAAGAGAAACACATCGGGCATGAAGTGTGAAGACCGTCCGGTTTCTGTTTCGTGAGAAGAAACTCCCCGAAATAAATGACAGGTCACGGCAGGTGGAGAGCCAGGCGTGGAAGGAGGCCGACAGGAAATCGGGCGGGTGGGAATGGAAAGTCTCAAGCGACACTGGGTACCCGAGAGCAGCCGGGGAGCCGAGAAGAGGAGGGTGGAGGCCTAGCCCCGGGGAAGAGCCCGGAGAGGCTCAGGTCCCGAGCGTGTTCCCACGGTCGCGCGGCCCCCACGTGCCGTGCAGCCCGCGTCAGCTCCTGGAACGCGGGCCTCGAGGTGGGGTGAACACGGCGTCCTGCAGCGCAACACCGACCTGCGGAAGCGCTTCCCTCCACGCAGCCATGTCCGCAGGCGCGCAGCTGTGCTTAGGGTGTGCCCGCCGTGAACGGCCACCGATTAATTTGGCAAGATCCGGCTAAGACTCAGGAGCGGAGGGCCGGGGCCTCCACTGTCAAATTAACAGAAGAGGACGCAGACAGCGGCGTCCTAGGATGATGCTGTGTCTGCACCTCCAAATAACAACAAGAACAAATCCTGGCGCAGGGAGAGCCCTGTGTTCCAAGATGTTCGCCCAAATGATAGGACCCTGTGTTCGGCGAGTGCTGAAGCTCACAGTGGAGGCGGCACATTTAGAAAGAATAGGGCAATTTGAATATTTTGGTTGGGAAATTTAAAGTGTAGCCTTAGGACAGGGAGGTGAAAATAAATCGATTCTTAACAATTTATATTTTCTCAAGTGTGGTTACATAAAACTGTTACCTGTTCTAGTTAAGAAAATAGTAGAATCCCTATCACAAAGGAAATGAGTCACGAAAGTGCAAGCTCATCCTTGACACAGTTAGAATATTCCGCCAGCATTTCACAGGCACAGAAATGAAGTAAACATTAACTTTATGTAAATGGTGACTTCATGGGTTTGTGAACTTGGACTTGGGGGAACTTCCCATGTTTGAAGAGGACTTGGAGTTTTTTTTTTTTTTTCTTTTTGAGACAGTGTCTTGCTTTGCAGTTCAGGCTGGCCCTGAGCTCACGATGCAGCCCAGGCAAGCCTCGAACTCAGCAATCCTCCTGCCTCTGCCTCCCGACGGCTGGGATGACAGGCGTGAGCCACCACACCCGGCATTGGGACTTGGAATATTCTTTTGATTCGAAGGAATACAACATCCCAATCCTGCTGAAGGACATGAGATAATTTTAACAATGTTAGGATGAGAGAGAAGAGGTAAAGTGGAGGGTACATGGATGCTTTGTGTGTGGTTGTTTTTTTTTTTTGAGACAGGGTCTCGCTTTGTAGTTCAGGCTGGCCCTGAGCTCCCTATGGAGTCCAGGCAAGCCTCAAACTCAGCAATCCTCCTGCCTGTGCCTCCCGAGTCCTGGGATGACAGGAGTGAGCCACCACGCCCGGCACTGTGCTATGTGGTATTGATGGGTGGGTGTGAGTCACCACACCTGGTATTGTTGTACGTGGTTACCCAGATCAAACCAGAGACCTTGTGCATGGTAGGCAGGCGGCCAAACCACTGAGCTAAATCTCCAGCCCGTGTGCTTGCTTTTTAATTCACTCAGTAAAGAAAAAGAAGTGAAGGAAGCCTGAAGAAAACATAGGCATCACTTACTAGGTAAGCAGAGGGACGAAGAAGATGATGTTACTTTAGGTGTCCGGAAAGCAGCACTTAATTCTGCCGCTGTGGGCACGTGAAGAGGCTGAGGAGCCTGGATTCAGACACAGGGCAGCGAGCGGAACACACCCTCAGCCGCACCTTTGTTAGCGAGACCTGGTACCGACGCGTGACCCACTGTGCCACGACGTTGGATATGAGCAAACATGTCTCCTCGGGGCGAACATCATCCGAATCAAATCACGGATGTGTGGCATTGAAGCGGGAGCCACGCTGCACGTGGATTTCCTGGTACGTGGACTCTGGCATGCCTTGTGCGGAAAGCTTCGAGTCGTTGACATAGTGAAAACAATAAATACAGTTGGAAGTCTGGACGCCGTGGGTTCAGTCTCAACCCCAGAAGAAAAACACCAACACGAACAAAAGCCAGCACACTGTGTTGAAAGCAGCACGTTGGGCCATCGCGAGAGGCTTTCCCTGCGTTCCCGGCAGTGGTCTGAGGCTGTCCAGATGCAGCCGTGAACAGCTCCTGTATGCGGCCTTGAAGGAGGTGCACAGCAGGGACGAAGACGCAGCCGAGGCGCGTGTGCCCGGGCGGAGACGGAAGCGGAGAGGACGCCCTTCTCCGTGATGCTGCGAGGGGCGGCCCTGTGCAGGACCAAGACTCCCCTCTGAGGGCCGGGGATTGAGCTCAGTGATTCCAGCGTCTGACTCACAAACGCAAGGTCCTGAGTTCGATTCCCGGTACCACACACCACAGTGCCTGGTCCCTGTCATCCCAGCACTCGGGAGGCAGAGGCAGGAGCATTGCTGAGTCCGAGGCTTGCCTGGGCTACATCGTGAGCTCGGGGCCGGCCTGCACTACACACTGAGACCCCGTCTTGAAAAAATAAAAAGAGGATTCCACCCTGAGTGGGCACCTTGGCTTCCCGTGCCAGGCAGCCTGCTTGCCGGGCAGCACGGCCCTCACCGTCCTTTTCAATATTGTCATTCCCACTTCTGCTGCACTTCGCCCTCAAGGGCTGCGTTTCCGTTCCATGTCAGCCTCCCTGGGCCTCCTACGTCCCTGCCGGGCGGAGAGGTGAACCACAGGAGTAGAGGGTCCCTTCACAGGGGGACCCCAGTCCCCCGACCCGCCCTGGACACACCGTGGTGCCGGCGTCTCATCGGGCCGGTGGTGGCCTAGGCCGAGTCAGCATCGAGCCGTACGTTTTTATATAGTCAGTCACGCTGTGTCATAAGGACTGCGCTACGTAGTGCCCCCGCCCCCTGAGGTGTACATATATGTGTGGGCATGCACGTGTCCTGTACGTGCATAAACACGCACGCAAGCGTTTATTTCAGGATGTCAGCTAAGCGTAACAGCGTCAGAGTCTAAGCCGTGTGACGTTTCTCCCGCCTGACACCCCTGTAATATCTCCTGCTTCCCTCTGGGCTGAAGCACTCAAAGCTTTTACGCTGCTTTCCTTTGTGGGGAGAGGAAGTGAGGTTAACATTGACCCGGTCGGCGTTCCGGAGACGCGTTTCGAGGCCGGCCCTCCGCGCCGCTGTGCGAGCAAGCTTGGCCCCTGGCCGCTGAGGTGCTGTGTCCGAGCAGGGCTAGCTCTGGAGGCCTTTGTCCTCGCCGGCCCGCGAGTCCCGGCCCGCTCAGCACGTCCCTGGGTGATGCAGCACGGTGCTCACAAGGGGAATCCGCTCTCTTACACACAACTCCGGCGGAGCCCTGTGGCTGCCGCAGGAGCTCTCCACGGCGGACAAACAGCGTTTGCGCTCAGGAACCTGCCCTTTCTCCTGACGGCACTCGGCGGGGTCCGTCCCCGGGTTTTTCTGCACATTTTCTCACAGACACAGGTGAAGCAGGCCTTCCCGAGCGGCCCCAGAAAACGCAAAGGGCAGTGGGGTGAGCTGTGCAAAGCCAGGGAGCGGATTCGTGACAAGGAGGCCTGGCCTGTAACCCATTTTCAACATGGGAACGTTCAGTCCATATTCCGATCATTCCGTGCAAGTTACTGACCAACATTTATCTAAGGTGTTACCCACGTCATCCTATTGGTAAAGGTCAATTTTGAACAAAGGAGGATAAAAGAAGTGAAAGAGAGGGGAGAGACCTAGACAGACACAGACAGACAGATTCAGAGGGAGGGAGGGAGGGAGTGAAAATTTCCTGGGTAGCTGACTCACATTCAGTTCATTCTTAATATTCCCCCTGACGTTTATAAATGGAAACCGGTTTGCCAAGAGAAGGTAGAATTAGATGGTGAATGTCACAAAGCACTTAAAATGGACACAACAGTAGAATTTAGAAGACTTATTCCTAATCAGGTTTTAAGACACATCTCTGTATCCACAGAGAGGTCTAAAAAACAACAACAACAACCACCATAAAACAACAACAACCAAAATACTTCCCAAAATACAGAGGCTCATGCTTAGCACCAGGGGACCCCTCCCCCAACCAAAGGCACCTATGTTTGGTCAGAACGGCTTCACGAAAATGAGCATTTCCGGTAAGAGTACTGCCAACGATGGCCTAGACTTGGATTGGTTTTTCCAAGTACAGAGTAAAGTCTCTGCTTAGAATAAGCGATGCAATCATGCCTGTGTACATTTCAAGAGACTAGGTCTGTGGCCAGAAGTGAAATTAGAAAGCATGTCACGATAAGACTGTTGGTCGGTTTCACCAGCCTTTCCCAGCCGAGACAGTGATCTGGGGATGTGGACTGGGGAGATTTGTGGTCCCAGGAGTAAGTTGTGTCTCCCCAGACGTGTGGCATTCTGTCAAGAAAGCCAGCTGGTTAAATACAGCGCTGGCCGGGGATCGTTCCAGGATAGTTAAGCTCTAAGCTGCGCCAAACGGTGGCCAGTCACTACACAAACCCTCAGGAACTTGGAAAGTGGCAAACGGAGTTGAAGGAAGGGAAATCTACTGACGCATTTACTCACAGCGCCTAATTTCACCATGACATCTCTTGCGGTGGATTCAAAATCAGAGCGTGGAAACATCTGGAAGGAATTTTAAACTCTGAATCAAACACCAGAATTTCCTCTGTTCCTATTCCAAAGATCTTTGTGTTTTCTTTCTCTCTTTCGGGAACTTAATGTTCTCCAAGTTGTGTTTGGTGCTAGAAGAACAGCATTGAGTAAGAGGGTAGATTTCTGCCCCTTAAAGGTTGACAGCTAAGATGGAACAGAACCAAAATTTTCTTTTCATTTGTTTTTCTTTAATGTAGAAAACACTATGAACACAAAGGAGGGAAGGTACTTAAGGCAACTCAGGGGGTTTCACTGGTGATATCCAGGAACATCCAGGAACAGGAGTATTCGGGAGGAGCTATAAACATCCTGCTGGTAAGCAGCATCAGTTTTGAAAGACCGTCTTTTAATATTAAATCAAAATGTGCTTTCATAGTAGGAATAAGTGAACATTCAACACTCAGCAGGGTAGCTATGCTTGGAAGGGATTAATTGACTATTTCCAGAGGTCGTAGAAGGGCTGAGCTTCTGGTTCTGTGACTGAGGAGGGAAGCGGTGGCTGGGGTCTATCTCGGCATGCTGGGACCCTAAGACGACGCGCTCCATTTTCCCTTTCTGTTACTTTGCCTGTGTTATTATTTATTCCAGGGCCAACCAACACGATCCTAAAATTATAGTAACAGACTGCAAGGAGAATTTTTTAAAAGTCCCACCGAAAACAAGAATCTCTTCACTGAGTGTGGTGAGAGGAGGGAATACGCAAAGGTGCTACATTTCAAAACCGTCTCAGCCACCCCGGTTGTCTCCTGGTCATGAGCGAACTCAAAATGTGTTTTTTTTTTTTTTTTAATGGTCATTTTCACTTTGACGAAGAGCCAGAAGTTGCGTGATACAAGATTTGGTGAATAAGGAGTGTAAGGACACATAGTCGTATTTCTTTTTTATGAAAAAAGAAGCAAGTTTCCTAATTTCATTTCAAAATTTCAAAATGTCATTTCTCCCAGGGAAAGGAAAAGAGCAACAGTTATTACACTGTGTATCACTATCCTTGCAGTGGTCACTGAGAGAGCAAGATATAAACCTAAAAGGTCCTCACAAAGAAGCAATATGGAAGGACAAAAACTTTGCAGCGGGGGCGGAGATTTAGCTCAGTGTTTCTGGTGCCTGCCTAGCAAGCACAAGGTCCCTGGTTTGATCCCCAGTAACCACAAACAACAATGCTGGGCATGGTGACTCACGCCCACCAGCCATCAATACCACATAGCACAGTGCCGGGCGTGGTGGCTCATGCCTGTCATCCCAGCACTCAGGAGGCTGAGGCAGGAGGATTGCTGAGTTTGAGGTTTGCCTGGGCTACATAGTGAGCTCAGGGCCAGCCTGAACTACAAAGCAAGACCCTGTCTCAAAAAACAAAAACAAAGAAACAAACAACAAAACACTTTGCAGCAGCTGCTGAAAACTAGTAATATACATGTAGTATACTAGTAGAGCAGCCGAGGCATTGAAATATTTTTCAAATAACAGGATGTTTATCTGGGACAATATCTGAACTTCTCCGCGTTCCCTGCATGTGCCGCTAGTGTTGTTAGGAGTCTTTTTCTCTGCTCGCCACTCAGCCCGAGCGTCCACCATACTTTTCATCCCATCTGGTCACAATGGTCAGGGAAAAGGATTTCCAGCAGAAATCCGTGTGGCCAGGAGGGTGGGATAGGTGTGTTGGAAACACGGGGAGTATTTCGAAAGGGATGGAAGGCATTGCACCTTTTCCTGGCATTTTTTCTTTTTTATTTAAACATGCCCCAGATGTTTTGATGGCCCTGTATAACTACCAAGCTTCCCTTCTCTGCCCACTGCAGTGGTACCTGCACCGGGGAAACCACAGGTCCACACAATCATACTTTTATGTTGTCTGTTAAATAGCCCAGGCCGGCAGGAGGCAGAAAATGAGAAAAGATTTCATTTCACCCACTGTGTCGCTGCAGAAAACGCAAGTGTGTATTATCTTGTGGCAGCTGACATTTCTTAGACTTTTCCTGGAAATTGGATGCTGCCTGGAGGCTGTTTTACACACCCGCACCGATAAACTTGACCAATATGTTTCTCCCTGAGAAGAACAACACAAGTCATGGTTGCGACGTTCATTGCACTTACGGATCACTGTGAAGCACACACAATTAAAAATAAAAGGGGTGCCGGGCCTGGTGGCTCACGCCCGTCATCCCAGCACTCGGGAGGCAGAGGCAGGAGGATTGCTGAGTTCGAGGCTTGCCTGGGCACCATAGTGAGCTCAGGGCCAGCCTGAACTACAAAGCGAGACCCTCTCTCAAAACAATAAATAAATAAATGAATAAATGAATAAATGCATGAATGAATGAATAAATAAATAAATAAAATCAAAGGGGGTTGTGGGGTGGGTAGGGATCTGGGTAAAAATGAGAATTAACTCGTGTCATAGACTGATGCAAATTTCCCAATGTTGAGTGTGATTGTGAGCTGTGTATAAAATGTATCAATAGAGAATTCAATAAAAAATTAAAAATAAAGAAAATGAGATGGCAGTTCCACTAGTATCAGTGGTCGTGCGATCATCATGTTCATTGCTTTGGGGCTCATTGTCTTTGCACAACACCAAGTCAAAAACAATTCTGACGAGCTAAACCCATGCCTTTTGGGCATCTTGAGTGGTCTGAAGAAAGTCAGCTGCTTCTGCATCACCACAAGGACCACGCATGGTCCACCGTTGTGCTGGCCACGTGGCTGACGCCCACTGGACACCACGAGTGTGATCCTCTACCTTCACGCTGTATTGACTTTGAAAAGGTGAATATGCAAATTAATGCAAATCATGAGCCTCTGTGTCTCCCCTCCCCTGGAAAAGAACAGCTGGTCTACCCGGTAATCTTTTTTTTTTTTTTTTTTTTTTTTTTTGAGACAGGGTCTCGCTTTGTAGTTGAGGCTGGCCCTGAGCTCACTGTGTAGCCCAGGCAAGCCTGGAACTCAGCAATCCTCCTGCCTCTGCCTTCTGAGTGCTGGGATGACAGGCGTGAGCCACCATGCCCAGCAATGTGGTATGTGGTATTGTTGCTGGTGGGCGTGACTCTCCATGCCCAGCATTGTATGTGGTTACCGAAGATTGAACTCAGGACCTTGCGCTTGCGAGGCAGGCGCCAGATCAGATTCTACTGATCCATTTTATATGTACATCATGATCACATTCAGCACTGAGAGTTTGTACCTGCACACACCTTGATGTTCATTCATGGAGCTAAAGCTCCATCCTCTACCTGGTCACTTTTGAGCGTGGCTGGATTTCGCAGGAGGATAGAAAAAGTGGAATTGATATGGAACATTTCTGAAAGAGTAGGAGGGATTGATAGAGTTTCCTGGATCGAGGAATTAAAATGGGAAACAAAGCTTATGTTCATAGGGTGCGGGGGTTATAGGGAAGGCTGGGGAGAAGGGAAAAATGAGAATGAAGAGGTGTCACGTACAGGTGCAAGCTGCCCATGTGAAATGCGGTCCAAGATGCCCAAAAGGCATGCGTTTAGCTCCTCAGAATTGTCTTTGACTTGGTGTTGTGCAAAGACATTGAGCCGCAAAGCAATGAACATGATGAACACACGACCAGTGACCAATAAAAGCAACATGACTTGTGATCAAGAAACCGCTCTTAGAGGGGCAGATGATAGGGAGAAGGTGGAGGGTGTGTCCAGAGAGTGAGAGAAGGAGATGGAGGCGGGAGACAGGGAGAGAGAAAGAAGGGGTTCAGGGGACGAGGAAAGAGAAGATGGCACACGTGCCGTGCCGGAGAGATTTCACAGCGACCCACACGGAGACCAGAACGCCTAAGCTGTTCTGCTGTGCATCTGATCCAGCGGCTTTGGAGAAGAGGAAGATGACCTTGGCCACGCTCTTCTGGACGTGGGTGAGCCAGCGCCCACGTGATGGAAGGGGTGCCACTCTGAGACAGGTCATGAGGTTTCTAGCTCCACGTTCCAGACGCGTCGTAGCTCCCCAGCCTTTGCTAAAACGTCACGCCTCGAGTGTTGCACGCTGAGCTGCCTTCAAGGAAAACCTCCAGGACGTTCTCTTCTCACTGCACTGATTCCCTGAGCACCCAGGCTGTGCAGGGCGGCTGGCCTGGATGCACCTGCTGTTTCTGCGCGTGGCCCACGGTGAAGGAGAGCCCAGGCGTGTGCCCGTGCGACAGGGTCAGGTGACAGGCATCTGCCTCGCTGTTTCCATGGCAAACTGCGGCGTCCTCGGAGGCCACACCGAGAGGCTCCTGCTGCTGCCTAAGCCTCTCAGTCGCTGCTAGAACATCCCATGTGGGCGGGGTGGCCGGCACTGGCCACAGTCAGGGGCCCACCTGTGTGGCAAACTGAATGGGTGACCCCAGAGCCTCACATTTTGCCCAGAGCATCTGGATCAGCTGTTGCAGAGGCGGCTGCATGGAGTATTTTTTTAATGGATTCTACTGATCCTTTTTTTTTTTTTTTTTGCTTTTTGGAGACAGGGTCTCGCTTTGTAGTTCAGGCTGGCCCTGAGCTCACTATGGTGCCCAGGCAAGCCGCCGCGAACTCAGCAATCCTCCTGTCTCTGCCTCCTGAGTGCTGGGATTACAGGCGTGAGCCACCACGCCCAGCATTTCTACTGATCCATTTTATATGTACATCATAATCACATTCAGCACTGAGAGTTTGTACCTGCACACACCTTGATGTTCATTCATTCCCACTCTCCTGCCCTCCCTTCAACCCCCCGCTCCCTAGAGACATCACCTTTCTTTTACTTTTCCCTTCAGATTTTTTTCTTTCCCTTCTTTACTGACCCCCTAGATGCCCTTTTCCCTTGGAACATTTCCTTCCTGTTTCACAGCACCTGTCGTACATTTTGCAACTCACTGACACCTTCAGTTTCTCATACTAGAGAAAAGATACAGCGCTTACACATCTGTAGTTCAGGCTAGCCTTGAGCTCACTATGGAGCCCAGGCAAGCCTCGAACTCAGCAATCCTCCTGCCTCTGCCTCCCGAGTGCTGGGATGACAGGCCTGAGCCACCACGCCCGACACTGGCACTGTGGTATGTGGTATTGATTGCTGGTGGGCATGAGTCACCAACACGCACAGCACTGTATGTGGTTACCAGGGATCGAACTCAGGGCCTTGTGCTTGTGAGGCAGGCGCCCGAACCACTGAGCTAAATCTCCAGCCCCAGTAGTACTCTATTTTACTATAGCATTCTGAAAAGAGAGATTGAAGAGGATATAAAATGGAAAGACATCCTTGCTCTTGGCTTCCCAAGGTCATCAAAATGGCTATCCTCCTAGAACTATTACAGAGATTCAATGCAATCCCGATTGAAATCCCAATAGATTATTTCACAGAGCTAGAGAACATAATCTCAAAATTCATCTGGAACCAGAAGAGACCTACAATAACAAAAGCAATTGTAGCCAACCAGGACATGGCAGGGGTATCACAACTCCCAACTTCAAACTATACTACAAAACCACAGTGATCAAAACAGTATGGTACTGGCAAAGTAAGAGACCCGAGGATCAGTGGAACAGACTGGAAGATCCAGGAACAACTCTAGACATACAAAGGCACTTCATCTTTGACAAAGGAGCCAAACACTGTCAATGAGGGAAAGACAGCCTCTCTAACAAATGGTGCTGGAAACACTGGGTTTCGACCTGCCAAAGGCTAAAGCTAGATCTAGCTCTTTCACCATACCCTAAACTACAATCGACGTGGATTAGAGACCTAAATATTAAAACAGAAGCCCTAAACCTGCTGGAAAACAGTGAGGCCTGATGGAGTTTTGAGAGACCTATAGCCGAGCAGAGGATGTGCCTGCTGGAATTGCCAGGGAGGGAGGGGTTCCCGGGCTGTTCACCTGATCTTCAGAATGTGCACAGAGGTCATGAAGTTGGCGGCCTGCTTGGTGAGACTCAGAGTATGCTGCGGCCAGTGTGGCTAGTACTGGCTATGCAAGGTGATCTTCCCCCTCGGGAGAGGGTCCTTATATTATAAAAGTCACATGTTGCCTTTCCATTGACATGGCAACTCTATGACCGTGTTGTTTTTGTTTTGGGCTCAACTCCTGAGGAAAAGAGGACTCCAACAGCTCATCTTAGGGGGGATGTAATACCTGTGCAGTGATGCGAATAATTACATAAGCGACAGGACGCAGAGCATCAGGAGCCAAAAACACACAGCATTCTTGCCTCCCATTACCCGACCCCTTATCTCCTATCATGTTGTCACCCTGATGACTCATAGAGCTAAGGAAGGTATATTTGCTGTAATTGCCATCGAGTTTATGCACTGAAATCTCAAGACAAACTTTTCTTGTGTGTGAGTATGTCTGTGTGTGTGCCCACATGCATGCATGTGCAAATTTGTTTGATATAGCACCCCTACCAACTTGGAAGATGGGCTTTGCACTTTGTGATTTGTGGTGACCTCACGATGTTAGTTTGGACATAGATCTCATGTTGTCAAAAGCACGACTGCAGCCGGGCGTGGTGGCTCACGCCTGTCATCCCAGCACTCGGGAAGCAGAGGCAGGAGGACAGCTGAGTTCAAGGCTTGCCTGGGTTACATAGTGAGCTCAGGGCCAGCCTGAACCACAAAGCGAGACCCTGTCTCAAAAAGCAAACAAAGAAACAAACAAAAAACCCCCACAATTTCAAATGCAGGCATGCATTTGGTTTTGCTAACCTAATCCCCAAGGGGTGGATACCACCTTGATCAGGCGCTAGAATGCTGTATTCGAACAGTACCTGCAATGTCATCTCACTTTCCGATACTTGATTCAAACTCATAAAAGCTAGTGAACGGTAGGCTGCTACCTAATTTAAAGGACAATATAATATGGCCGATTTTATGTAAAATTCATTGCAGAATTAAGGACTGAATCATTTCTTTGCCTAAGTGAATTTCTCATCCACTCACCTGCAAAACTGTTTCCTCCCTTCTAGTTTTCAGTATCCTTTGGCTTCTTTTCTTTTCTGTCTCTCTGTCTGTCTGTCTGTCTGTCTGTCTCTTTCTCTCTTGGACTGGGAACAGAACCCAAAACTTTCACACTGAGGTGGATCCTCATCCACTTTTTTTAATTTAAGGTCTTGCTAAGTTGCTCTGACTGGGCTCCAACTTGGGAGCCCTCCTGCCTGAGTTACCCAGAGTGCTGGGATTTCGGGCGGCACCGCCAGGCCCGGAACTCTGGCTTATCATCATTCACAACCCTCTGGCATCGACGTACTGAACCGCAGTGGCATCTCACAGAGCAGGTCCTGTGTCTGCAGAGGCTCTGAGGTCACAGGGTGCGTGTGTCAACGTGGAGATAAGTGAGAAAGGCCCTTTGCACACGGGGCTAAGTCACAGGAAGGAGCGAACAAGGCCGGGATGGCCTGGGGTAGCTGGGAGGATGCACATGGATCTTCTGAAGACGCTGGTCTTAGTCTACGTGAATAAGGTTCCAGCTGCAGAAAAGGAAACAGCAGCAGCTGAGACCCAAAGGCATCTGGCCGGCCAATGTCCCGGGACACGTTCTGAGGACTCCGGACTCTGCTGCCTGCCTGGCCAGGCTCGGGCCCTGGCAGCAGTAGGGCCCAGCTCGCTGTGAACTGTGTTGGGGCTCACGCCTCTGTGCATCTTCCTCTCACAGATGAGATGATGCAGAGCACGTTTTCGTTTCCGGAGGACGAGGTGAGAGGCACGCAGCGACCTCCATTTCTGACCGGGATGCAAGAGCAGGAAGTGGATTAGCTCTTCCACCGGAAACAACCGGAAAAACCAGCCAGTGGGACCTACGGCTCAGCGGCGTCGCAGCCCTGGGACCGGGATGCTCACCCGTGCTGAGAAGGACAAAGCAAACAGGGCAGTGGGGTGGGTGCACAAGCTTTGGGACCCCAACCAGCTTCCGCGGTGCCACGAAGACGGGAAACTGAGGCAGAGCGTGAATGGCTCGGGAAAGGCTATGGAGCTGACATGGGTCGGGAGAGGATAGAGATGCACAGAACGCCAGACCCCGAGACCCATCGCGGACCCAGCTGACTCCTGACCAGCACGTGCATTTTGCAAGAAGATGCGGAAAAGAGCCTCTGACACCAGAGAGAACACAGAACGGGGTGCAGAGCTGGGGCCAGCGCCTCTCGGCACCAGCCCGGGCGGGAGGGATCTGTAATCCGCCAAGCATTTGGGTGGAGGAGGCAGAGAAGCCTCGGGTGAGCGGTGAGGGAAAGGCTGGCTGTGCACTGAGCGCTGCGGGGAGCTCTCCTAATGACCACAACAGCAGGGCGAGTTTCCACGTAACTTAATTAAACCCCAGAAGACAGCTCCGGAATATTTATAGGAATGCAAAGCATCCAGCGCGTCCTAACATGCAAAATTCATAACGTTTGGCCACCGCGCTGCGACATCCAGGTACAGAAAGAAAGAGGAAAAAAGGGTGGCACAAAAAGAACAGATTGTCTGGGCTGGAGATTTAGCTCAGTGGTTCCGGCACCTGCCTCGCAAGCACAAGGCCCTGAGTTCGATCCCCGGTGACTACATACAATGCTGGGCGTGGAGACTCACACCCACCAGCCATCAATACCACATACCACAGTGCCAGGCGTGGTGGCTCAGGCCTGTCATCCCAGCACTCGGGAGGCAGAGGCAGGAGGATTGCTGAGTTCGAGGCTTGCCTGGGCTCCATAGTGAGCTCAGGGCCAGCCTGAACTACAAAGCGAGACCCTGTCTCAAAAAAAAAAAAAAAAAAAAAGAAAAGAAAAGTGTAGCAATAAATAATTCAATTAAAAACCCCTTCCATCCAGGACAGCCTGTAGCTGGCCCTCGGCGTTTCCTGCCTGGCACCGACTTTTTGGGAAAAGCCTAGGCCCGTTGTCTTCTTAAGTGTCTCAGGGTCTGTGTTCATCTGCTTGTTTCCTCATGCCTCTGGTCAGGTGGGATGGTTTTGGCAAGAATCGTAAAGTTAATTGTAAATTAAATCACAGTCTACGTGGAACGAACTCCCAGCTGGACTGAGTACTGTGGTTCTGGGCATAGAAGACCCACCTGAAAAGTGTTGCCCACTGATGTAAGAGGAGCACTGGAAGGGAAGAGCATTCGCGGGCTGCTGATTCTCCTGGAGAAGCCGGATGCATGTGTAGCTTGTATCCCTGTGCGTGTCTGTCGGTGTTTTTCCACTGTGAAACAATTGTTCCTAAGTGAAGGCATCTTAATCTTTTGCCTCAACAAAAGGGCACAGGCCAGATGGCTTAAAAACAGAGACTTCTGGTTCTGGAAGCCAGAAGTCCACGGTCAAGGCCTAGCAGATTCTGTGACTGGTGCAGGCTGCTTCCTGGCTCATCCATGGCACTGATGGAGACAGCTAAGTTAGAAATACAGGCTGGGCTGGACATTTAGCTCAGTGGTTCCAGCGCCTGCCTCGCAAGCGCAAGGCCCTGAGTTCGATCCTGGTAACCACATACAATGCTGCGCGTGGAGACTCACGCCCACCAGCCATCAATACCACACACCACAGTGCCGGGCGTGGTGGCTCAGGCCTGTCATCCCAGCACTTGGGAGGCAGAGGCAGGAGGATTGCTGAGTTCGAAGCTTGCCTGGGCTACATAGTGAGCTCAGAGCCAGCCTGAACTACAAAGCGAGACCCTGTCTCAAAACAAAACAAAACAAACAAAAAACCCAATCATCATGTGACAGTGACTGGAACTGAGGCACATTAGGAGAGGCTATCAGGGCTAAGGATTTTGCTTTTAGAACACCGGGCTCTGTGTTTCCCAAGGCGTCGGTGCAGGCGTACTGCTCAGGGACGTGGGTCCAAGTTCTGGGTTTATTTGATTTGGCTTTGTTTCGTTTCAGTTTGGTTTTGTTTTTGTTTTTGCATATGGACAGCCAGATGTCCCAGCACCATTTGTTTATGGAAATACCATTTCCTCCCCGACCGGCCTTTGGCTCTTCTCCAAACTCAGCTATCTGCATGTGCAGGTGGGGTCGGTCACACTGATCTGTCCAGCAGTCTTCACCCCAACAGCCCACACCTGTGACCACCCAGCAGCTTTCTCATGCGTCCTGAAGGTCCCCACAGCTAGACTTTCGTTTTGTTCTTTTTCTTTTCTCTTCTCTTCTCTTTCTTTCTTTCTTTCTTTCTTTCTTTCTTTCTTTCTTTCTTTCTTTCTTTCTTTCTTTCTTTCTTTCTTTCTTTTTCTGTCTTTCTTCCTTCCTTCCTTCTTCTTTCTTCCTTCCTTCCTCCCTTCCTTCCTCTTTTTTTCTCTCCCTCTTTCTTTCTTTCTTTCTTTCTTTCTTTCTTTCTTTCTTTCTTTCTTTCTTTCTTTCTTTCTTTCTTTCTTTCTTTTTCTTCCTTCCTTCCTTCCTCCCTCCCTTCCTTTCTTTCTTTCTTGCTTTCTTTTTCTCTGTTTCTGTCTCTCTCTTTCACTTCTTGGTCAAAGTTCTTGGAGCAATTCTGGGTTTTTAAATTTCTCAATGAATTATCAAATAATCCTGCTAATTATTGTGCTGGGATTACAGGCATGAGCCCCCATGCCCGGCATTGTGGCACAGGGGAACTGGGGATCAAACTCGGGACCTTGCACTTTTGAGTCAGATGCTGGGAGCACTGAGCTAAATCCCAGCCCGCTTTTGACTGTTTCTCAGGGGCTGGGGATGTGGAGTACTTCTATAATAGAGCGAGTTCTGAGAATCAACCCCTGGTATTGAAAAATAATAAGATTTTATTTTAAATCTACAGGTCTCACACATATTTTCTAGAATTAATCCTGGAAATTTCCTTATCTGATTGGTATGAAAAATGGAATGGAGTCGTTTGAATTTCTGTGCATGGCTAGGGTATGGAAAGAGTGCTTCATTTTTCAGACTTTACTCTGAAGGGTGTCTTGTAACTTTCAGAGTGAAGCGATTATAGTTCTCATACACCTCGTTAGGTTTCTGACCCTGTGGTCTACGTAGGCAGAGCTTTATGTTTGTCTTTGTAACCTGAGTGTTTCTGCAGGACCGATTTTATGGAACTGATCCGAACCTCCAGGACAGCATGAAGGATGCTGAAAGTGGGTGTTGTTCAGTTCTTTCACGGGCTGAGATATTAGCTGGCAGATCACCTTTGTCAGCCTAGACTTTCCTTTCTCCTTCTGTGCAGCTGCAGGGTTGGGCTTTTTTTTTTTTTTCTTATGAGACAGGGTCTCGCTTTGTAGTTCAGGCTGGCCCTGAGCTCACTATGGAGCCCAGGCAAACCTCGACTTAGCAATCCTCCTGCCTCTGCCTCCCAAGCGCTGGGATGACAGGTGTGAGCCAAGGGTTGGATTTTTAAAAATTCTTTCTCTGGATCTGTTGAGATGATCATAGGTATATATTTTAATTTTGTGGACTTGGGTACTACTGTGGTTTGCACTGATGAGTCTGCAAATGTTTTGAAATGATACGACATTGAATCAGACTTTGGTGAAGGGGCCCAGCTTATTCTCGTTGGCTGTCCATTTTTTAAGTAGCTCAAAACAAAACAAAACAAAACACTTCACTATGCTCCTTTGTGACCAGAGCAGCTAACAGAAGTAAGCAATGGCAGAAGAGGTGAGGGAACTGGATGGGAGAATTCACCCTGCCATTCCGGGGTATGTCCTGGGGGCTCATTCTGTACCCCGGTTTCTTCAGAGCACCCTCTACGGAGGATCACAGGAGAGGTACTCAAAAATTAATACAGTAGCTGGGTGTGGTAGCTCACGCCTGTCATCCCAGCACTTGGGGGGCAGAGGCAGGAGGACTGCTGAGTTTGAGGCTTGCCTGGGCTCCACAGTGAGCTCAGAGCCAGCCTGAACTACAAAGCGAGACCCTGTCTCAAAAAAAGAGAAGAAGTGGTTCTGCCTAGAGAAATCAGCCTGCCTGGACAGCAACAGGCCCAGACCACTTACAGTGCTTGGTTTTCAAGTCACAAGGTCTGAGTGGCACCAGCTACTGCCAGCCAGCAAATGTCATGGGAACAAGGGCCACTTGAAACTCACCAAGAGCCATTACGCAAAGGTTTTAGGGACATCTGTCTGCCTGAGGTAGTTTTCCAGGGCTGTGGCCACGAAGACAAGGACTGCTCAGGAGAGCCGTTATATAATAGCACCTCATCTCCCTCTCCCAACTCTGCAGGTTAC
Organism: Thryonomys swinderianus; assembly: GCA_004025085.1. NCBI lineage: Eukaryota > Metazoa > Chordata > Mammalia > Rodentia > Thryonomyidae > Thryonomys > Thryonomys swinderianus. Next base: position 13,776 of record PVIC010009131.1, on the reverse strand, counting down.
GCGCCTGAGGTCCAGGTATGGACAGGGCTGGCTCTGTCTTCCTGAACCAAGCAGCCTCGGCTCTGAAGCCTTTGTCCTTGGTTTGCAGGCGCTGTCCTCCCTGCGTCCTCATGTGGTCATCTGTCTATGTGCGTCTGTCCTCCGCTCCTGTCCTCTCCTCTCCTCTAATCTCCTCTGGTGACCTGTCCTCCCCTCCTCTCCCCTCCCCTCCCCTCCTCTCCTTCGGAGGACAGCAGGGCACTATTCCTTGTTTTATTGTAATTATGTCTTTACAGACCCTTCTCTTAATACTGTCATATTCTGCCCAGGGCCAGGGCCTCACAATATAAAAGGGGCTCGGGCACCAGAGCTACCTAAGAGTGTCTTTCTAGAGGTTGCTATGCAGTGTTGAGCCCAGGGACACCCAAAAGGGGACAAGCAGGGACAGCACAATACAGGGACTAATGTCCTTCCACAGACGCAGAGAGCAACAAATGGAATCGGTCAAGGGCGCCCAATGAGCACAAGGTCATAGGGGTGATGAATGTGCACCACTTCCCAGAGCCTATGTTGTTCCTAGAGCCTCGTGATAGATTTTCATTCAGAATGTCGGAAAAGACAGTCTCACTCTGGGCACTCACTCGTGGCGGGCTTACAGTGCTGGAGAGAAATGCCCTTATTTACCGGTGGAATTGGATGAAACATTTTAGTGGCCACCTTCTGGGGATAACCTATTCACTGCCATGGAGGAAATCAATAGCCTTCATTTAGGTTCTTAATTGGCAATTTCATCTCACTCAATTTACCCAATATACAATGGCTGCAGGGACGGGAGAGGCTGGGGACAGGCAGCTGGGCAGGGCTGTGAAATTGTTATTTCAACAAAGATTAATTTGAAAAAATCAGGTCTCAGAAAAGTTTTCTTTCTTTTTTTTTTTTTCCATAAAGTTCTTCTCAGCCACTCTCAGATGAATGGTTTCATTTCAGTATGTGTGCATGTCCCCCATCTCCAGTTCTGCTGAAGGACATGGCAGGTTCAGAAAGCAAAGTGAGGCATAGTATTGTCCCCCCCCCCCCAATGATCACAACATCTCCCACAGAACACTGGTTGTTTCTATCTCCCCTCTTTAATTTTACTCTCTTGTTGGAGGTTGGGTGAACCATCTTGGGATATACAAAGGGCTCCCATTGGTTGGATGTGTGGCTATAAACATGACCAACTTGCTGTTGCTGTTTCAAGTCAGGGTGTGCTGGATGAATGCCATGAAGAAGGAGAAAAGAAATGAACAACACTAGCCACGTGATGAATCGGAGCCACAGGTCAGTGTGTGCCCCCAACACTCAGCCAGTGCATACTAGGTCCTTGGTAAAAGGGTTCCCGGAGGAGATGAGGTGGGAAAAGCCAAATTAAACCATGGATGGTGTGGGCGATACCAGGAAACAGCACAGTACCTTCATCACTGGGGTCCATCCCTTAGGTATGGAAACAGCCCTCTTTCAGGCCTTCTTACCAGGCCCATGAGCTGTAGATCATGAGGTTTGGGAAGAGATGGAAGAGAAGATAATTTGGACCACTAGTTCAGGGAGAGTCATGACAGCCTACGTAGGAGACCACGAACATCATGCATGAAGCCAACTTGTACACTGTCTTCTCCCAAGATTTGGAGCCTACTGGAAGCTAGTTTCTTAGAAGGTTCTAACTTTCTCACTCTCTTTCTGTGTCTCTGTTGGTCTGTCTGTCTGTCTCTCTCTCTTTTTGGTAAAACAAAAAAGAAGTTGTGAATTTACAAGTTGACATCCACCCAGTGACTTCTAAGGCAATACATAAACAACTAATATTTATCTTTACACACAAAGAAAGCCACCAAAGGCTGGTGAGGCTGGGGGGGGGGAGGGAAGGAGCCCGTCTATATGACTGATGGGAAACTGAGTGACTACAACCAGTGTGGGAATCAGTATGGAGATTCTCCAAAAATCAAAACTAGAAATGCCACTTGACCCAGGGAGTCCCCTTCCTTTCAGGAAGTCCTGAAAGGATAAAAATATTGTATTACAGTGATCCATGGATAACCATGTTTATACCAGCACATCTAATAGCAGCTAAATATCAGAAGTGGCCTGTGTGTCCATCAACAGATAAATGGGTAAAAAGACTGTGGTATATGTGCACAATGAAGTACTACTATGGTATAAAGAAGAATAAACTCGAGTCCCTTATAGGGGAATGGATGAAACTTGAGACCATAATGTTAATAAGGTACATCAGGCACACTAACTTAAATACTGTATGGTTTCTCTTAGATGAGAACTCTAGAGTAAAACTAGAGCAAAGTAAAAGATAGATACTAGAAAGTAGGGAGATTAAGTCAATATCAAGGGGGGAGAAGATGAAGAGATAGAAGAAGGTGTGGGGAGGAAAAGGGGAGTAGAAATATTATATCATGGCCTCTTACCACCTATGCATTACCATTAAATAGACAATAATTGAGATTTGGATGAAATGCAAAATAGAAACTGTCTAGTATCTACAATAAAATGAAAAATGACAAAGATGCCTTAGGCAAATATCTAGTAGAAGACATTCTAAAAATGAATAGATTGTGTTTCATCAAAAATATAATTTTTAAAAAATAAGTGAAAGGCCAATAAAAAGACTTTGAGAACAAGTATTCATCTTCAAAACAGGTGAAAAGATCCTATCACTCAAAATGAAAAGACAAAAAAAAAAACATGAAAAAAATAATGAGGAAAACAGGCAAAAATATATTTGAATAGACACATCACAAAGTAAAAGCACATATAACTCGGAATCACTGAAAATATGCTCAATATTATTGATCACCAAGGAATGGAAAATAAAACCTTAAGATACTGATGCAGACTCACCAGAATTGCTGCAGTGGAAAGGATATAAAGTGTTATAAAATGTTAGTTAGGATGCAATGAGAGGAGAACAAAAATGGTACAACCACCCTTCTAGCTTTCCATGGCTGGGAGAGGATATCTAGCATGCAAAATTTATAAGAAGAAAGGCTGATTTGGGCTCAAGGTTCCAGAGGGTTCAGTCCATGGTTGACTGGCTCTAAAGCAGAAACAACATGGTGGAAAGGTACGACAGGAAAAAGCTGTCCACCTCGTAGCATCTTGGAACCAGAGAAAGAGGGAGATATCTAGAGACAAGATCTACCCCTTAAAGAAGTATCTTTTCAGTTATATCAAATTAAGAATCTGTCAATGAATAATTTGTTGATGTAGATGACATACCTTATGATCCAATCATTTTCTAGATACTCCACCTCTGAACATTACTAGATTAGGGATTGAGACCTCAATGCAAGACATTTTTCGGGGAAAGTTCATTTTTTAGATCACCACAACTACTTTAACTGATGACCCTGTATAATGGTAATCCAATTCATAGGCATATACCAAAGAGAAATGAAAGCACGGATCTATCCACTCAAAGACATGACACTGAAATTCACTGTGCGTAACTGTGCTCTAAAGTGAGAAGAACCTGAATGTTTATCAACGAAGAGATGGTTGAACATACTGCCACACAGTCACTCAGAGGCGAATGGAAGGGTCAGGGCCCAGGTCATATCTATGATCCGCCGAGCGCTAAGCAGCGCCAGGTAAAAGCGAAATCAAGTGCTTGGCAGGCAGCCCAGATTTAATTCAAGGAAAACATAGAGAAGAATGTTTGGAGGACACTGGGGGATACATAAGCATTCACTGACTTTGGGACATGGTGGGGCGGAATAGAGGAACTTGGAGTGTGTGACTCAGCTGCACATTGGTCCTACCTCAGACCTTCCTCAGTTGAGGAATCCATGTCTACGTCATGTCAGCTAATAGGACGCCAGCATTTTTTTCCTTGATGGCGAACCATGCCCAACAATATGAGTGGTGAAATTAAGCCAGGAAGCAACAGAATGTGCCTGCTGGATTTGATTCTGTGACATTTTTGTATGAAAAGTTCAAATTCCTTTTCTTTAATGGCTCGTTTTGTTTTGTGATGTTTTTCTATTCATGAAGTAGGAACCCTATAAAATATATTTTTACTTAAATGGTGAGTAGATTAGAACATTCATTTCACATGCGTTTTCATAAATAACAGGGAGATGGCTTCTCATACACATAACTTATGTGAGAAACTGAAAGTTGTACATGAGAGCCAAAATGTATAGCTGTTGCAGAAATGGAAGAAAATGTTCAAAGGGGAACTAGGAAGAGGAATGGGAGAGAATGAAAGGGAAATGATTCACTCCAGACAAAAGTCACATTTCCATTTGAGAGCCTCACCCACAAGACTGGTATCCTAAAGACCTCGTGAGTTTGCACCTCCTTACAAGAAAGGGCTTGAAAACACAGAAAGTTCTTTGTAGCCCCAAATGCCAAGACATACATCTCTTAGGCATCTCTGTCATCTGACCATCATCATGGAGCCTTGATGGTGTTTATCCTTCAAGTTACATAAACATCTATTTCAATATCGATCATCTATCTAGTGTATGTATGATGCATTGCCATACTTCTATTTTCTATCCATTCATTTATCTGTACAACTACAATGTAATGTAGAAGTAAACTACCTCATCTAATAAAGTGATAATATATCTCTATCAGTGTATCATTCAACCTATCCACCCACCTAATCAGGTATCAGTCTGATCTATTCCTTACTTACCCACCTACTTGTGTTTATCTTTCACCTACCTATCTATCTACCATCTCTCCATACATCTATCCAACCATTCCCCTATACACCTGTGGAGATGTAAAAACTGCAATAGGAGTCCATTCTTCCTGCACTACATTCATAATCTTCAAAACCAAACGCCAAGACACAGGGTGTGAAACAGGGTGTGAAGTTGCACCTGTCCAAGGGGTGAGTCTCTCCTGCTCAGGAAATCCTGCAACAACCAACTGGGCTTTTCAGTGTTTAAAACATCATGAAGTGTAGTCCTCTATTATCAGATGTTACTTTATATTTATTAGGAAATGAATAGTGTAGTGTATGAAAGTTAAGAGTATAAAGAAGTTAGTAGAAATTGATGTATAACATTTTCCTTATCATAAAACAGATTATGTGGAGAGGTACTGGATTTAACAGACAATAACTTTTTTTAGTCTTTTTAAAAAAATCATAATTTGAAGATTTTTTACTAGCATGTTTGATATATATATATATGTTCATTGTGGGGAGTTAGTATATATATATATAAATGCATGTATTACTTGATATTCCTTTTCCTTATATATAAATTTCTAATTATTTGGATTAAAGAATACAATCTTTGGGACTGGGGATTTAGCTCAAGTGGCACTGTGCCAACCTTGCATACACAAAGGCTCAAGTTCAATCGCCAGTACCACACACACACACACAAAAAATACAAACTTATGTAAAGTGATATAAACTCATAGTTGAAAACAACCTTTGCATTACAGACAATTAATATTGATGATTGTTGCATTAATATAAAATCTAAAACTCGGTACAGAGTATATATTTGTTTCAAAGTGGGTACCATCTTTTAATATTCACATTTTGGGGTAACACATCTATCTGGAAAAACTAGGTTTCCTTCCTCCCGTCTTTGTCACTGTTTGTTTACCTGGGTGTTCAGTCTTGTAATACAGAGTCACAGCTCAGTAGCTGCTGTGTCCTCTGGCTTCACCTAGTGCACAGATGGCCATGATGGCTGTTCAGCCTCTGATCCTGTAAGTCCAGCTTGTAAGTCTCTTCCTGTAATTACATATACATCTTATATCACTTGTGTTCACCCAGAGAAGCCTAATACAGATTTTGCTTTTTAACAAATGAATATATATGTATATAGAATATATACACATATATAGACATATACATATACACATATACATATACATGTATAGACATATATACATATATATGTACACATATATACATATATTCTGCCAAAAATATATACACACTCCAGGAAAATTTAAAAAAATTTTTATAAATATTCTCATACTAAATTTACTGAGATGTCATGAGATGAACACAATTTACCTTTTGCTTCCACAATTAGAAAAGGTACTCATTGTAGTGGCATTAGCTTCCAGACATTTATTACTGCTGGGCTGCTTGGGTGGCCTTGTGTTATGGCTTATATCTAGGAGTCTCCCCAAAGACTTGTGTGGTCATAGGTGGAGCTTTTTGAAGGTGGCCAGGTCTAGGGTGTGTAATTCCATGATTACAGGTGTGATGCTGGGATCAGGGGTGTTAGATTAGGAAATTTGTCCATTGATCGGTTTTGCATAGTTCTGAGTGTAGATAAAGCAAAAGCCCAAGATGCGTGTGAGTGCTGCTTGCTCTAAGGGTATGTAGCGTGGATACTGGATGGTAAGAGGGCCGCTGTTGCTGCTTGCAGATTTGCTACTTCACTGCTTGCTGCCTTGCTGGCTTCTGCCTGCTATGAACTGTTTCGCCCCTGTGATAACCCTCTGCCATACACTCTGCTTTGGAGCCAGCCAGGTGTACGAGCTTAAACCTCTCTAAACTCTGAGCTACAACAAATCTTTCCTCCTTTAACCTGGGTGTCGGATATTTTGTATTAGCAACAAGTAACTAAGACACAATGGTCACTGAGATTATCACTGGTGCACTTTCAATGTCTTTTGTAAGGTCTGGCAGTGTAGTGTGTTTCCTGTGATGTACCACGTCCTCCATGGTACCCTTTATGGGGATAACACCATCATCTGAGAAAACATCATATTGTTTCTTTTCCTGAAGTGTGTAGACATTTGTTTTGGCAGACTATTTACAGACATGTAGTTTTACTTAATGTAAGTTGTAACACAGCTATTGAAAAGTTAGAATGAAAATTAGACAATCAGCATCAATCCCTTGTCACTTTTATTTTCAACTGCACTTGCTGTTTAATTGTTTACATTACTGTCTGCATGTGGCTGTGGTTGATGGCATTCATTTTCTTCTCTGTGATCATAATGTCCAGTGGTTTGGCACAATCCATTTTTTAATTCCAGGGTGAATGTTTGGGACAGGACCGTTCTTCATTACTGATGATCCAACATGGGTTTGTTCATTTTCTGCCATGCTTGGGGCCACCTCTCGTGGATGCAAACCTCTACAAACCGTGAATGAAATAAACCTCTCCTTCCTCAAGTTGTACACACAGGGATGGTGTGCCAGCAATGGGAAAAGCAACTGAAGCGCTAGTCGTTTCCCTATGAGAAACGTTCTGCATTGTTTTAAGAGAATCCTGATGTAGTCTTCTTGAGCTGCTACAGCAAAAGGCCACAGGCTACGTGATTTAAAGAACACAGACTTCATGGATCCCAGCCCAGAGGGTGGCCATCATCACCTGTGTCTGTATCTCCTCTTTCCAAAAGAAGTACTTTGACGTGTCCATAGGTTTGTAAATTAACTTGCACTAATTTCAATTTCACATAACACAACCAATAATAATACTTCTTCATCTCCAGGTCTTATCCATTCCATGATAGTTAAGGACAAAAAAGAGACAACAGATGTTTCAGTAAAGGAGATTACACATGCCTCTGTGTGCACCTCTGTCTTCCTCACCTCTTCATAAGGACAGATGTTCTTCTGGGCCAGAACCGACCCGAGTGACTTCATTTTTCCTCAGTTATGTCTTTAAGAGATCACACCTAAACGGTCACACTCTGAAGTCCTCTGCTTCAAAGAATCAACACACTTCTACATTTTAGATCACAATTCCGTCTATAATAATACTGCTGTAAAATACATTAATATTAAGTTTCAAAGGATTCTGTTGGTGGCTTCCTCCAGCAAGCCCCTCTTTTAAAAATATCTGCCATTGGGCTGGAGATTTAGCTCAGTGTTTCTGCTGCTTGCATAGCAAGCACAAGGTCCCTGGTTCGATGCCGGTAACCACATACAATGATATGATATTGGGCATGGTGAATCACGCCCACCGGCAATCAATACCACACCCCACAATGCTGGGCGTGGTGGCTCCCGCCTGTCATTTCCAGCACTCGGGAGGCAGAGGCAGGAGGATTGCTGTGAGTTCAAGGCTGGCCCTGGGCTACATAGTGAGTTCAGGGCCAGCCTGAGCTACAAAGTGAGACCCTGTCTCAAAAAAATCTGCCATGTTCAAAAGGAACAGAGGAAAACAAAACAACCCAGCATGTATACCAAAGAAATCTTTAAACCAAAGTCTGCTTTTTTTCATTATATCATGGATGAGTGTCCCCCTCAAACTGCCTTATTTCCTACACATATAAATCCATCCCAACACGAAGTGACTACATCATAGAAATATATGTTCATTTCCTCTCAGCCACCATGGTGTGAACTTAAGGATAACAGCGATTTCTGTTTCAGTTTTGATCATTTTACCACCCCACTGAGCAGTGGTAGCGGGTTGAATCCCTGGCCTTTTACACTTTGTATTTTGTTTCAGTCAAGTGCTACAGGAAAGCACCATCAAAACCAACATCCTCCTCCAATTTCGCAAAAACACACGATTTATCTAATTTTACTTGTTTTACACGATGCTGAATTGCTCTGAAATGAAAAGCAGCCATCAAGTGGCACTCTTGGGGACTCTGGAAGTAATTTATATATCTATGCTCGTTTGAGTCACCAAACCCAGACAGAGGCTGCTCTGCACTTTACTTCCACATCTGCCGTGGTCTTGTGGCACACTGTCACAAAGAAGTCAAACAGGAAAAATGCACCTTACACATAAAATGGGAAATAAAGAGGGAAAAGAGAAATTGAGCAAAGGTGAGCACAGTCTGCATCATGTGCTTTGTTCCGGTCATAAAAGTGGACTGACACACCCCAAATGAGTCACCCTCTTTCTGTGGACTCCCAGAAGTGGGCAAAGGCGCCTCTCCAGAGGTTGGGGTCTGCACAAAGAGTTGGCTTGGGGCAGGACTTGATTACTCCATCTACTTCAGCTGCAGAGAGAATGCAGCTGAAGGTCGCTAATGCCCCACGAACAGAGAAGATGCTTCCCAGGGGAAGTGTTCCCAGGTGCGGAATGGGAAGGGAAAAGGTTTTCCAGTAGCCGCCCCTTTTGTCGTTTGATATAAACCCTCCCCCATCCTCTGTCTCGTGTTCAGAGGTGAGACTTTTGGAACAATAACTGGATCATGAAGGCTCTAACTTCATTGGATGGATTAATCTGGTAACGAGTTCATTAGCAGAATGGTTTTAATTAGCAGAATGGTCTTAATTGGAGGTAGGGTCTAAGTAGAGCAGGTCTCTGAAGGTGTTACTTTGTTACTAAGTACAAAGTAACGCAGTACTACAGTACAGTAACTTAGTAGTATAAAGTAACTTAGTAACTACAAAGGTATTACTTTGTCCTTAGTAACTACAAAGGCATTACTTTGTTACTAAGTACTTTGTTACTAGGTTACTTTGTTACTAAGTGAGCACATCTCTGGAGGTGTTATTTTGAAGAGTATATCTGGTCAGAAGGCCCTCCCACTGCCTAGATACCATGAGCTGAGTATCTTTCCTCCAGGCTCTTCTGCCATGATGTTTCTTCTTGGAGACAGCTGACCATGAATTGACCCCTCCAACCCATAAACCCAAATAAAGCGTTCCTGCTTTGTGTTGACTTTCCTTATGTGCTTTGTCACCGAGAGGAAAGCTGAGTAATCCGTGAACAATGTGAGCTTCGGTGAGTGTTGAACAACGAGAGTGGGTACAAGTGTTTGATGACATAGCATGCACTGTTATACGCTGAGAAAGGTTACTGGGTGCACTGAGAACCCAGAAAAGTTTCCCAACCTCAGAGTGCCACATGAGCATTCCCTTCCTCCATGCTGAAATTAAGCAGTGGCAACTGGCCTTCAAGGAAATGATAGCTGCCGTGGTTGCACCCTTCCAGGGCCCCCATCTTTTGGTTCCCCTTGTCTCATTACCTCTCTTCCTCCCTTAAATTAACGTTCAAGTCTCCACCATCCTACCAAGTACCTACTCGAGCTTCCTTCCTCTCCGACTGCAGCACTCTCAAGAGTCATTCCCTTCTCACTTCCTCTGCTTTTGCCTCCTCCTTTGCATCTGAATTCAATTCTCTTATGAGCAATTTTGAGTGAACATCGTGCAGGAAGCAATAAGACTGAAGAGGCCAAGAGAGTCACTTCTCAGGAGGATGTGCATTTTCGAAAGGAGATTAAGGAACACCTGTGACAATGTCATCATGCCATATTATCTCAAGTCCCAGCCCAGGGCAGGGAGCCAGATATTTCAGATCAGAAGCATGTTTTAGGGACCTCAGCAGCATGTGGCTACTTCAGAGGCAGAGTCCTAAATGGACATCTTGTTGTGAGTGGGGTCCAGAGAGCTACAGGGAATGAAGGTACAAGAACACTTCAGTTGCCTGGTGGTGTGAAATGCAGAGGAAGAGATCGTTTCCGGTCCAAGAATGCAGACACAGTTCCCAGGGACTCCTTTCCTCTTTTCCCTTGATGGGCTGAGGCTGGTGTTTCTTAGGCTACTCTCTCTTTCCACGTCTTAGTCCACAGAAGAGAATTTTGAACTCTGAGCACCCCCAGTGGGTCCATCTTCCCTTCTGAGGGAAGTTCTGGTGGCTGGACAGGATCTTCCACCATCTGGAGCTCAGATGCTTCCGCTGTCAACTGTCCAGATATCTCACTCCATCCTCAACTCTAACAAGGCATTTTGTGGCCACCGGCTCCTCTGCAGTCCCTTCTTTTAGCCCTGTACTGAGAGCCTTTGGCTACTGTATTCAGCAAAAAAGTCTCAAAAGGTCTTCTACATCTGTGATCTTCACTTTGTCACTTTAGGTTTCTCTACTTTGTCTTTCATTGTCCATGAATCGGTCCTGCCTGAGCAATAGGTAACTACTAAGTTGTTATGTCCAGCACCCACTTCTCTGTCCTTGTCTCTCTGGACTTCATGGCAGGATTTCAAATCTGAGCTACACTTTCATGATGCCATCTTCTCCTTGGCTTTTTTTTTTTAAGTTAGGGTCTCACTTTGTAGTTCAGGCTGGCCCTGAGCTCACTATGGAGCCCAGGCAAGCCTGGAACTCAGCAATCCTCCTGCCTCTGCCTCCCGAGTGCTGGGATGACAGGCATGAGCCACCATACCCACTGACATTTCTCTTTGGCCTTTTGTACCTTTTCCTGGTGCTGACCTTTCTCCACTTTATCACTTAGTGCTTTCTTTTAGTGTTAAGAGTCATCTCACCTACATTTTCCTATAGGACACAGTTTATCCTGACAAACTGAGTCTCTCACACACACACACACAAAAGACTATATCACCTCACATCTTATCCAGGTTGTGTGAACCTTATCTGAAATTTCTGGAACTAGAAATGTTTCAAATTTTAGAATATTTGCATATACATAAGGTGATATTTTGGGGTATAAAACCTAAGTCAGCATGAAATTCATTTACATTTCATGCTTACCTAAGTAGCCTGGAAGTAACTTTATGCAGCCTTTTAAATGATTTTATGTATAAAAGAAGTTACAACATGTGGAATTTTCCATCAGGGGCAACATGTCATGGTGAGCTTTGCCTTTTGGGCCATTTTAGAGTTTAGATTAGGGATGCTCACACTTATGAACAATGAAGCAGTTCAAGGTCCTTTTCTTAAATTTCACCTCCTGTACTAGTTCTTCTCAATAATGGTAGTAGACATTGCTAAGCAGATCAGTGGGAGCAAAAGTTACACATTCTCTGCTAGATAATGGATGAACATTGGATGATGAGTTCATGCCTGTAATCCCAGCACTCTGGGAGGCTAGGGCAGGAGAGTCACAAGTTTGAACCCAGCCTGGGCAAGCTAGTGACTTAGCAAGAACCTTTCTCAATGCAAAGAACAATAAAGGGACTAAGGAAATGGCACAGCATAAAGGTCTTGGCTTCAGTACCCAGTACTACCAAAAGAAAAAAAAAGAAAGAAAGAAATGGATTGAACCCATCCATTTTCTTGACATAGCTGCAATCACCATTTCTCCACTGCAATTTTTTTTTTCCGGTACTGGGGAATCAAACTCGGCCCCTTGTGCATCCAAGGTTGGCGCAGTACCATTTGAGATAAATCCCCAGCCCCCAGTGCAAATCTTTATCTATGTGCTGTCCAAAATACGTCATTTGCTAGAAATCCAGGAAGACGGTTTTAATGGGATATAATTAGTTTCAACTCATTTCAGTGTTGGTAAAAAGTAATAATAACATTAGAATCTGTAGCCTTTCATTAAAGGGGTCAGAATGGAATTCTCAGGTTGTACGGTAAAAGTGTGCCTCACTAGGAAGACAGTCAGGTCCATTTAACTTGCTATTTTTTAAAACATTTTTCCATCAGTCTTCAGCCTACTTTGCATTGTTATGACAAAATATCTGAGGACAGGAACCCTAAGGAGGACAAGTTTACTTTGGTGTACAGTTTCTCAGCTGGCTCCATTGGTTTTAGGCTGATGGTGAGATAGAAAGATCATGGCAGAAGACTATGGATGAAGAAAAGTGCTCACCTCATGGAGACCAGGAAGCAGAGAAAGAGAGGGTTTACCAGAGAGGAAAGACCTGGCATAAGAAATAGCTCTCAAGGTCTCTAACTTCAACCACACTTCACCCCTAAATTCTAATCACGTCCCTATAATGCCATCCAATTATGAATGGGTTGTCACTGGGTTCACGCACTCAGTGAGGATGGAGCCCTCATGATCCAATCACCTTCCAAATGCCACACATCTGAACACTGGTACCTCTGAAGGACACTTCAGATTCCGTCCATGATACCTTCCCTCTTTCTGCAGCGAGGTCTCTGCTTGATACTCTAACACCTAAATTAGGAGACCACTTCCATTCTCTCTTCCATCTGACTGCATTGGTTGAGAGTACAGATAAAATTTATAATTGCACTTTTATACTAGTAATTATACCACATGACTCTCTGACCAAATCATACATTGTACGTCCCAGGCAGCCGTGAACACAGGGGTCACTCAGTAAACATCAGTCAGTGGGACTGGGTGCGGTAGGGTTTTTATTACCATAGAATGCTTAGGAAAGTTTGTGAACTATTCCTTTAGAGACATCCTACTGCAGAAAGGGCAGTGACTTATTCACAGATGGCAGGAAAGAGTGGAAATCATGGGCCAGAGATTTAGCTCAGTGGTTCTGGCACCTGCCTCGCAAGCGCAAGGTCCTGAGTTCGATCCTGGTAACCACATACAATGCTGGGTGTGGAGACTCACGCCCACCAGCCATCCATACCACACAGCACAGTGCTGGGTGTGGTGGTTCACGCCTGTCATCCCAGCACTCGGGAGACAGAGGCAGGAGGATTGCTGAGTTCGAGGCTTGCCTGTGCTACCTAGTGAGCTCAGGGCCAGCCTGAACTGCAAAGTAAGAGCCTGTCTCAAAGCAAGCAAACAAACAAAGAAAAAAACAACAAAGAGTAGACATAAACCTGCAGGTGATCTAAGAAATTCCAACCTGCTCCCATTCCTGAGACCTTCAACGGCTATGGAGAAAAACTCTGCTAGCATGGCGAAGGCTGACTTTCAGCACGATATGGCTTGTTCAGATGTGCATTCATTATTTTCTTGATACTGAGACAAAACATTTGGCACAGACAACTTAAAGGAGTAAAAGTATCTCTTGGGTTATGATTTCAGAGGGTTCAGTCCATGCGTAGGTATCACTGAGGCATCAGTAACATGGTGCAAAGGCTGGGAAGAGGAGAGGTTCTTGTATCATGGCAGCCTGGAAGCAGATAAAACAGGAAGACCCAGAGAGATAAAAGCATGCCTCCCACCTGCTCT